>CABFPE010000077.1:692602-707552 GCA_900660155.1 Hofstenia miamia
AAAGATTAGGAACAGTGATAGACATAGCAGTACCAAAGGACAGAAATGTAGAAAGCAAGGAGAAAGAGAAGATAGACAAGTACAGGGAGTTGGCAGAGGAAATAGAAAGGCTGTGGAAGCTAAAGAAAGTTGAAGTAGTCCCGGTAGTTGTAGGAGCACTAGGAGCAGTGAGTAAGAAGCATAAGAGATACTTGGAGAAGTTGGGAGTACCAAAGTGAGGAGGAGCAGTAGCACAGAAGGCAGCATTGTTAGGAACAGCTAGAGTCCTGAGGAAAGCTCTCAGACTCCCTGGGAACTGGTGAGTTCCCCGAGCTGAGAGGGATACCAGCATGAAGCTGTGAGAAGTAAGAAGGATAATAATAATAATAATAATAATAATAATAATAATAATATTTATTTTTCACTTACAAGCCTTGGATTGAATAATGGTGCATTCAACTGAAATTTACAAATTTAACTTAAATTAAAAACGGACATTACAGCGTCTCTGCAATTCTTTTTTTACTCAGCAACAACCATAACCATTAACTGCGATTATCATTTTACTGACTATTTTCAGGATTTTCTAGAAGTTATCTCAAACAATATAGACATGCCTTGGATAAATGACAAGAAATAAGTACGTCAGATTAATCTTTCAACAGATTATAATGTAATCTAAGAATAAAAATCCCAAAACTATGTTTGAGTTTTCATTGTAAGTGTGACAGTGTCGCTTGTTTTCCTTTGCTATCATTCTGATAATGATGATGGTTCCAATAGTTCTAAAATAGTGTCAATGAATACAATGACATTTTTCAATTATTTTTAGAATACTGTTGCATAATATATTCTACAAATGAGTGTGTTAATCTGTTATAGCTTGGGGAATGTATGAAGACATTTCATAACCTCTTTGCCAAAGTGCACTGATCATGAACAGTGCAATGTAAAATATGTTAATTATATAGCTATCAGTAAATCTGTTTTTAATCCTTACCTCAATATCTTAATCGTATCTAACTATTGAGCAGAATTTAGGCGTTGAAACACGTCGCGGCTCAGGCCACACCCAATCCATAGTTGCAGTACAGGACTACCCGGCTGGATTTGTGTCATTAACCCCTTTTATATGAAATACATGTATGCATTTTACTCTATTCTCATAGAGCAAAAAAGTTATTTCATTTTAAAAATGCAGTATAGTTGTTGAATATCCGTCTACAATAAAATTTTTGCAAACTATTTTATTTCTAAAATGTCCCGAAGTTTTATTCATTTTGGAGCATCATTATATAAAAATTGTGGTGAGCTATGCCATGTTGAGAATGACCATTGAAAAGGTCTCTGTCAATAAACGTTTTATCGGATAGTGAAAAGCTTCAAATTTGTTATAATATTTACCAATTTACCGATTATCAAGGTCTACTATATAGAAGGCCGTGAGGTCGCTCATTCTAGAATACATTCCTAGTCAAGGCTATCCACTTATACAGTTTAAGTTTTGAATATTACGTAGCTCACGTTATTTTTTAAGATGCAAGAGTCAAATGATTGATGCTGAATATCTGGGGTACAAAAAGTACCCCAAACAGTGTTTACGTAGTATACAACAATATTTCAGGTAGTTGTGCTGAAATTTTGTTTTCCATGAAAAGTCAATAAATATCAGCAAGTTTCATTTAAATCTTTTAAAACTATTAAAAAATTATTACCTTTGCGGTACAAAAAGTACCTAAGTACCTATCTTTAACTGTTAATGTAAGAATGAATGTACATTCATTTTGTCACTGAAATGAAAGTATCTTAGTATAGAGACGCTAAAAAGCATATAATTGTTGTGTTTTGATGAGAAATGATACATTTTCTTCGGTCATGTATCATTACATGTATCAATTTTCTGTAGCTTACTGATCTATATAGTGGTATTCTGCAATTTTCAAATGAGTTTAATATTTTTTCATAATGCAACAAACATATTTATTGATGTTGTGTCCAATGTGCAGTTTGACAACTGCAGCACAAGAATTGGGTTGTTTTATTTAATTCAAGAATCAATTCAGAAATCCTTCATAAGCAGTAAGAAGGAGAAATTTAATCGAATTTCTAGTTTGTCTGCTTTACTTGGTGAATATGCATTTATTTGTGATGGCTTACATGGTTAATTTTGCGTTGTTTAGTGCTTTATCCTCATGTGCAAATGCTTTGCGTTCTTTGTTGTGTCCTTTTAAGTGGGAGTATCCGTTTATCCCTTTCTTGCCACAAAGTATGGGTCTGGAATTTTATTCGCTACCCTCTCCATATTTTATGGGCGCTTATACCAACAATGCCAGAGAAATAGCTGATATAGCCGACGGCAACGTAGTAGTTGTGGATTTGGACAATCATGGTAAACTTGTTAAGAAGGTGATTTTTGTTTTATCTTAAATGCTACAAAACTCTATTTGATGTATCTTTAATTAAAAATACTGAGTAAAATTTTTATGTAGTGTTAATAAAAATTTTGAAATTTTCATTATCGCACATTTACCAATGATAATCAAGTACATCGTCATAAAGGTGATGCAGAATCTACTTACACTATAAACTTGTATGAAAGGGTTTCCGTATGTTATGCAAATTCTGTCAAGCGCCTATGAAAAATCTAATTTTTATTTTGGAACGCTTGCCATTCTGTTGTGTTTGCCCAGAGCTGTCAGTTTAGGGTTGAATAATTATTTTTGAAGTTCGAACGTTATAGTTTTTGAAATAATAATTGGATCATGATTTTGATGTGAAAAATTTTGACTAGCTATCACAGATTCCCCATTATCACATAGAAGATGTGAGGACATCATTCTTTAGAATATGCAATCACTTTTGGTTTTATTTAGCAATTTCTAACAATTTATTTGATAACTCGTCATAGTTATTATCACTGTTGGAAATGCCCAAAGGATTTTAGGACATGATTAAAATGAAATGTTTAGGCGGAATTCAAGGAAGCATTATAATTGTGCGCAATACGGTGACTCGTTCTGCTTTTATTATTACAAAGATAATTGATTTTTCAAATATTTTTTCATAAATTATGCTTATCTCAGGCCGCCTTTTTTTACTTCTCTAGCAATATTTTCATTATTAACTAATCTCGTTTCATGTAAACCAGAAGTATTTCTAACCTTTTTAATGAATACTTCTCTCTTTTTTCTACCATCAGCTTTTCCAACAATTCACATTCTTCAAATTCAGAATCTTTAAATCTGCTTTAGTTGTTCCTATTTTCAAAACGGGCAAAAATCTTCCAAGACACCTTTGTTCTTCTGCCGGCCGATCTCTATTCTTTCTCACCTATCTCTAACATTTGAAAGAGTTATATTTAACCCTATTTTTCCTATCCTTCTTCCACTGATATCAAAATCTCTGTATGGATTCATGCCGCATAAATCTACTGCTCTTTCCCTTCTACAATTTCTCAATAGTGTCTATTTTCATTTTGATAATAACGTTCCTCTTTTTTGCGTTTATCTTGATTTTCAAAAAGCCTTCGATAAAGTTCCCCATTGTATATTACTGAGTAAACTCTCGAAACTTGGTTTAGACTCTTCCTTCATTTCTCACATCTCTGATTATCTAACTGACAGATCTCAGTTAGTTTGCATTGACTTAGTACTTTCTGATGAACGGCCTATTACTTCTGGTGTCCCTCAAGGTTCGATTCTCGGGCCACTCCTCTTCACTCTATTCATCAACGATTTTATGCCGCAAGTTTCTGACTCTAATTGTGATTGCATGCTATATACTGATCACACTCGCATTTTCTCTTCTATCTCAAATATTCTACAGTCTAGCATTGTTCAGGCTGAATTATGGTAATCTAGCAATGGGCTCCCATTCAATATCTCCAAAACTGAAGCTCTTCTAATTTGTTCCTCTAAAACCTTCACACCTCCTGTTTTTTATCTTCATGACAATCCGATTCTGTTTAACCGCAATGTCCGTGATCTTGGTGTAATAATTTCTTCCACACTCTTATGGTCAAACATGTAGCACTAAAAACCAAGAAGTTCTCTTCTTCTCTTTTTTTCCTTATGTCTTCACTTCCCAATTCACTAAACTATCGTTCTAAATTAATCCTCTTTAAATCCTACTGTCTTTCCACTCTCTGTTATAATTCCCAATGCTGGTTTCTAAACTCCTCTTCATCTATCACATTTGGCAGGCTCTTATATCAGGGCCTTCACAAGATCTTCTCCTCTAATCAAGCTTTCTTAAACTACTTCTTAAAGCTAGACTTCTGCCAATTTCCCTGTACTTCAAGTTTTTAGATGTTACTTTTCTGAACAAGCTACTTCTTGACACCTATGATTTCGATTTTTCCAACTTCCTCAAGGTTTCTAAACTCTTCTTCATCTATCATACTTCCTCTTATGTCTTGTTTCAACTCCCTCGCATTAATAAAGCTATTTGTTCTCACAATTATTTCTTCCGGATAATCCCTCTTGCTAACTTCATTACCTCTAATCTGGAAATTGATCTCTGGTCTAACCCTCGTATTTTCAAAAGTCAGCTCCTCTCTTTCCTTCTTTCTTCTGTATCTCAACAGGGTCTTCATTATAAATGCATCTTTTCCCTTTCTGTACCTGTTCCTCCTGTCACTAATTTCCTTCGTTCATTTTTTCTCTCTGTGTAAATTTATTTAATTCATTTTATTTGTATACACCACGTTGTGGTAGAATACATTATTATTATTATTATTTTTTTCTTAAAAAAGTGTGCGAAATCTACTAAAGGAATTATTTTTGCTTTTGCATTAAATTGCAGAGGAGTTAAATTTTGTTAAAAGTGATATGCACCTTGAAGGTTTTTCATATTTTTTATTTAGATGGGAGATGAATCGCAAATTCTTCCAAAGCAGCTCTATTCTTGCTTGAAAAAAATTCTCTCCGATCGGAAGAACATATCAGCGAAAGATGTAAATGGCTGTGAGTGTTTTTATATTCTCGAAATTCAATTTCTGTTTTCTCACTTATCTAGCAGATGTAAGCAATAAATTAGTCTTCTGTTGTTTTCCATTTTATGCAACAAGAGTATTGCAGCATCAAAGGATTTTATCTAATAGCATTTTTATTTGGAAATCTAATTTAAGTGAAGATGTTTAGGAGTGCGTTATATCAGATCAATTTGCACACAATATTAAGATATTCAGTTGATATCTCATTTTCAAATGCTTTTCAAAAGGATTCTGTGATTTCTTGTGCTATGTATAAGCATTCTAACGAGAATGAGTTTTAAGCACCCTCATTTTTAAAAAAAATTGCTGTTCTCTAAAGTAGTTTTGTTTAAGATATCATTTAGTATTAATTTCTACTAAAATCTACATAACTTTTAACATCTTTTACCTTATTCAATTTAAATCACCCTTTCAAACCACTGTTTTCTCAACTTTCTTTTTCATGAATTAATGCTGAAAATTAAAGGCCGTTTTTGTTTGCTGTTTAAAAATAGTTTTCAATTTTATTATCAGTGTTTATTATACCTGTTATATCATAACTGTGTTTATGATTAACTTCTATAGTATATTATTAAAATGTTCCAATTACAACGGTTACGTATAAAGAAGACTTGAGAATTATCACGAGATATTTGGATTTTTATCTGGGCTTCAATTGAATGATTATACACATTTCCACGTAATACTAAAACTGTGTGTAATTCTTATTAATTTTAGTTTTCTAACAATCTGATTGATTTTTGTGTGATATACATGTAAATGTATACATTAGCAAGTTTTTCTGTAATAAAAATTTACAGTTCTTGTTTATTTAAGCAATTTCGTGAAACTACCACTTTATTCCAACTAGAAACATTAATTACGTTACTATTTTTGCCCGTAAAATATTTTACATGTGAATGTTTGACCAGTTTGAAGAAAAATGCGGTGCTTGTTATTGAAATTTTGTGTGCATTCAATTTAAAGAGAACAACTACATTCATATTCGTATTATTTTGCAAAATAGGTGAACTATTTTCTAAGGCCTCACTATTATACATACATTGGCAAAATTTCACCCAGTTTTACAAGGAACAGTATTGGTGATATTAATCTCATCAAGAAGTTTCTCATAACCATTACTATTGTTAACTTTTCGTTAGAAATTTAACATTTATGAATGCATTTTTTATGATGTGTGTGTGTAGAGAAAATATCGAAATATGGCCACTGACATTTTATTATAGTTATTCCATGTGCTTAAAGTTACTATTTATTAAATATGGATTATAGTTGAGAAATCGTCACGTAATGCCACAGTTATTATTTATCAGATAATTATATAGAAAAAAACGAAAACTTCTCATTGTCCGCTGTTAGTTTAATTTTCTTTCTCACTACCGAATTCAAAATTTAATATGAGTTGAGAAAATACGTCGTATAACAATATTTTCACTCCCTCTCCTGCGATATAATTAAATGTTCTTAAGTTTAGCTCTTCTTTTTAGTCGTATTATCAGTTATCACTATTTTCATGATTAATGTTTAGGTGTGGATACATACAACAGCTTAGTTGGTGGGGGCTTCCTTCATTTCTTCGTAAGAATTATGTATGGCTATGAGAATTTCGTTTATTTCAACGATGAATTTTTTGATATTCATGTAAGTATGTTTGCATCGCGATCCAAAACCATTGTTTGTTTCTTTAAAAGAGTTTCTTCATTCTATTTTCCAAATTTTGAAGATAAATTCTCCACCTAAACGCTCTCCCAATGTAGTTTGATTATCATTCAAATTCGAATGCATAATTATTTTTTATCAGAATAGTAAATTGTTTCATACCGTAGTGTAGGAAAGTTTTTTTATCTAACGAATCTTACTTTCATATTTACAGTTGAATTTAATGTAAGCGGGCACTATTTAGCTTATTCTGATGCGGATATCTGAGTGGAAATAGTTCATTAATATGTTTTTAAATACTTTAAACTATTTTCGAGTTGATTTTCTGCGAATTTTTTCATGGTTGTATGAATTGTTCGTGAAGATCTCCATTCCTAGAAACAATTGTTTGATTCTAGCAGGTAATTTATCTAATTTTCATAAAGATGTAATTTTGCGGATTGTGACAGCAATAAAAAAACATATGCACTTGAGAACGCCTGAAGCTAAGCCATTCACTGACCAGTTAATCCGCCTTATGTTCAAAATACGGTTTAATCCTACAATTACCCTCAAATTGATTTTTCAAATTTTTTTACTATTATCTCAAGATTTCTACTGTTGTAAATATGGTTTTTTGCAAAAAGAGGTTAAAATTATAATTTATATTTTTCTAGTTTTAGGTAATATTTGGCCTCTTTTCGATGTTTTGTTAGGTAGATGAACATCTCGATAGTTCTGGTTAGAATAGAAATGTCATAGTAAATTTTAAACACATTAATTTTCTTACTTTAGACGTTCAAATCGTCATTGATATTTTATTTAGAAAGAAGAATTTTGCCAGTCGCGTTCTAAAGAGACAGGAAATTTTCTGCGAGAATTCTCTGAAACCACGATGTTTACTCAATTTGTTGCTTTTCCCAATGAACTCAACCATCAACTATTTAAACAGCAGATGCAACTTTACCGCGATTCCTTACAAATAGTCAATAAGTCTATAAAGGGTGTATAACTTAGATGATTGTTCTCTATTCATGGAGCCTGTGCATACTATATTATATGACCTCAAACTAAAGAGAAACGCTTTGTCACAGAAACTGATATCATAATTTTACAAATCGACAATTTATTGATCGCTACATCTTTCAAAATTACGTTTTTTATTTTAGCCATGAAATGAAAATTCTTAAATTTATATTAAAAAAATTCGGTTAAATTGCGTTCAACTACATTAGTATGTTGATTTCTAGTCTTCATGATTTTTCAATGGAATCGTTTAATTTTTCTAGGTGCTTCGATCAGTCCTAATTCTCTGGCATTATTGTTTGTGGCTCCTAATAATTTGTAAAAGCCTTATTTTGTGTTAACTTTTCTATCCATAGATTTATGATTCGTTTTGTACATTTGTTGAATTTAAATTAGCTTTTAGACATATTGTTTTTTTGTTAAGAAATGATCTCTAAAGGTGATTCATAATGCAATGTTCAAATTACTACGAAACTCTTTGGAATTTAAAATTTCACTTTATGTAACTGCGCTGTTTGCTAATCTGTCATCGTTTCTGAAGATATTCAACTGGAGGATCAAATTTGTTTTCAGTGAGAAATTATATCTCATATATCAAAAATTATAAGCAAGAATTGATGTTCATTATAGCATAAATTCAATAAAATATCAAACTTGTATACCTTGTCCTAAAAAATGGGACTCGGAAAAATTTAATTTACAGACAAACGGATGAACGTATTTACAAAAAGAAAAGTGAGAGTAATAACAAAATAAATTGGCTATAATCCCATGGATTTTAGTTTTTTGAAATTTTCCGTTGTTTGCTAAGCACTTGGATAAACACAAAGAAATACAGTTTATCAAATTTCCAAGTATGACCGATGAAATTTCATGTTGCGATTCTTGGATTTTTTTCAACCAGTTTCGCCTTTGTAAGTGGAATTTTCTTTTTCACGGGTTTCTTGATGATATTGAAAAACTAAACTCCCCAACAGTCTCATATTTTGTGACAAGGTATATGTCTGTTTCACCGTTTTCTAAAACAACTTTGTGGTTTAATCTTTGATAAAAGGCCTACCGACTATTCCATAACTTGCAACTGGATAAGATGCAAACTTAGCTTCTCCTTGTTACGAAGCATGATCCTCTGCATTCGTGGAACTGAACTAGACTCCACCATGCAATTTCTTAGCTCGAAGTTGATCGCCACTTCGCTGGAGCCAGCCACTACCTCACGTGACTGACAGTTCTTATTTGAAATTAACTTATTTTAATTCTGTTCCAAGATGCGTAACCCTGACCGAATATTTATTTGATCAGAATTTTCCTGCTAGAGCATTCACCGGGGAATGGAACAAGAAGAAGAATTGTCGCCCTTTCTGGATTTCCAAAAGAGAATTTTTTGTTACTAGGCACTGGAATGGATTTTTGAAAGATTTAATTATGATTTGCCAGAAGATACAAACTCCTATATACAAAGTGTTGCACATGTCGGTTGTTATTGAACTAAATGATTGGCAATCACGTTCGGTTCTAGTCCTGAAGATACTGTGATTTTAAATCAAGCAAGATCGTCTTAATGTTAGCATTATGGAATTAACTGATGAATTGGACGTTGCCTCATATAATCCTGTGGAAAACCAAGCCTCTTGATGTTGGTTTTATGGGGGATTTTGTGGGAATATTTTTGTGTCCATGATTAATTTTATAAATTTAATGTTAATAGTAACTAAATAATTTTGATTTTGTAAATGTGTAGATGATTTTGAATGATTGTAATTATAATTTTGTATCATTAAAATTTGCTTTATTTTATTTTAGAAATGTTTATTGAATAATAGAAAGAGCTGTGCAAAAAATTCCCAGAGGGCAATATTTTTAAAAAAAAATCGAGCTGAAGTGAGCCTAATTGAAAGTTTTTTCGTGGCGAACCGAGCTGAACTTCCTTAAAATTTAAAAGATTAGATATTTTGGCTCTTTGACAAGTCTGGCTATAATGCTGTGTTGTGTGTAACAATTTTGTTTGAACCTCTAAACTTTTCTTAAGTGTATTTATATTGACGCTCTTTTAAGCAAGTCTGTTAAATTTATATTTAAATACAGGAGTAAATTGTTAAGTAATGAAAACTATTGCATGAATATCAAATCAAGCAGATTGAGCTATATCTAAATTCGAAGTTATTTTTGGATGTCATGCGCAGTTAGCGAATTGTGAATGAATTTGAGAACTGATTTTGCTTTAATTTTAAGCACCAAATTCTTGTATACTGTTAATTTGATACTTGATTAAATTGCTCAAAATTTATTTAATTAATAACAATAATAATTAATATTATTTTGCACTTACAATCCTTGAATTGAATAATAGCGCATTCAACTAAAATTTACAAATTTAACTTAAATTAAAAATGGACATTACAGCGTCTCTGCAATTCTAAAAGAGGAGGATAAGGCTAACTACATATTAGAGATACAGATAATCCTGCCTCTTCTCATTCAATTTTATTGTGCATAATATTTTTCATATCTTTTAATGATTTCAGAGAAAATGAAGCTGTCTTTTAGTCTATTACTCTTGTAAACTAAATCCCATTCACGTTTATTTCTTAACTCATATTTTGTGAATGACGATTGTTCTGGGATCAACTTATTCAATGGGTGTGTTGGTTTTTGCATCTGTTGCATTATTGATTACATAAAATTTGCCGTCTATCATATAATGAAACACAATTTGCTACTATCATTGCTTCAGCCTGTTCATAATCTCTAAACACTACTTTTAGAGCTCTTTTTGAATTGCTTCTAATTGCTTTCTTTGTTCTTGTGTAATGCTGTTGTGCCATAATGAGACAGCATATTAAATTGATGACCTTATAGGGGCTTTATATATGGTGATTATATCTTTACTTGGAACATTGCTTCTCCTTAATTGACGAAGATAATGTAATTTTGATGCAGTCTTTTTTGTTATGTAATCTATATTTCTGGCCCATTTAGGTTATCTTGTATTTGTATGCCTAACAGTTTTGCACATTTAGTTCTCGTGACTGGGCCGCTTGGGGATATTCAAAACTATGAAAAAAAATTCTTTAGTTTTCTTAACGTTGACTTCTGCAAAGTTTTCGTTACACCAGTTATACATTATCTGAATTTAAGGATGCTGCTCTACTTAAACGGTGCCAAGCAGTAGGATCATCAACAAATTTGGTGTGAAATACATAATCCATTAGTAGTTTATTAATGAATAATATATATATATATATATATATATATATATCCATGGACCAATTTTTGTGCCTTGTGGGATGGCTGCATGCACCCTTTTCCAATCCGAGACTGTACGGTCAGATAGACGCATTCTTTGTCTGCGATTATATAAAAAAGATGATACCCACTGAACAATCGATGGAATAACTCCTATTTCATGCAAAAGAGATATAATTATCGGATGACTAACAAAGTAACAAATGGTTCTGTTGAAACATCATACAAAGAAGATTCTATTAAAATACAAATTGGCTTTGCTAGTTCATAACTAAAACTTTGCAGAATCCAATTGGGCAATAGATTAGAATTATGATCTGGACCAGAAGCTTTTCAAACAGGTAATTTCTTTAACCTATGAAAAATCATCATTTCATCACATATTATTTCACAATTGTGATTACTCCTTATTGGTGGAGAAATTTTTTGGAAATGACAAACAGATTCTGTTAGCTTTAAATTACTTTCATTAGCAAGGTCCTCGCCGACATTTGACTAAGAGGGCCTCCAGTAGTATATTACTATAATATGAGTCAAGCAAATTTTTTGCTTAAATTTATATAAAATGTATATAAAATCTATAAACGAACACATGACAAAAATATTTACAAAACTATTTAAATATGCAATATAAATTAAAGGGCAGTTTTAAAAGTAATTCAAACAGTGCATTGAGTTTATTATCTATGCCCAATAATGCTTGCCTATTTAATAAAAAAAATTTTCATTTTTTCTTGAAGTGTTTATGGTTTTTCTCACATTTTATATCAATACTTAAATCATTCCATAAGATTGAAAATTTAAAAGAAAATGAGTCTTGACGATTATTGATATAGTTGGCTGCAAAAAAAATGAGACTGAACACCTATTTTTTCACGCTTTGTGGAAACGTATTGAGACGTTTTAGAGGAAAACTATAAAAATAAAAGACAACGAGAATTTTGTGAACTTTAAAATGGTCAAACAAAAAAGTTAATTAATTAAACTGGTACTTCGTAATTATTTGAAAACACTTACCAAACAAATTGTTTTGCTTTGCAAAGTTTCTACTTGATTTCTTCGGAATGGAAACGTTGGAACAGCTTGAAAACGCCTTTGCGACATCGCAAATTTCTCGATCAACTTATTTTTGAAAGCTGAAAAAAATTCGACAAGGAGAATCTCTCAAAAGAAGAAAAGGAAGTGGACGCCCTCGAAAAATTATTGGAAAATTCATTCAGAAAACAGTCGCAATTGATCTCAAAAATCCCTACATTTCTGGAAAAAAAATTGCAAACCGACTTCAAACTGAAGCCGACATCTCTGTGCATGAACACTGAAAAAAATTGGCAGAAAAAATCGACTTCTGATTACAAAAGAACATCAAGAAAAAAGAAATTTCGTGAAAGATTGGAAAGATTACACTTTTGAAGATGTTTGGATAACTGATGAGTGCGTATTTCAACTGCACAGAAACAAAGTACAAGTGTGGTCGTCAAAGAAATGTCCAAGACCAACAAAAGCGGTTCCAAAGTTCGACCAAAAAATTATGGTTTGGGGAGCACTTTCCTATCGTGGGTTTTATTTGAAAATTTTAGACGGAAAAGCCACAATCGACAGTCAAAGATATTGCCAAATTATAGCTGAATTTATGCCTTATGCTGATGCTTTATATGATGATGGATGGATACTCCAACAGGACGGAGCAACCCCGCACACGTCAGCAAAGACAAAAAATTGGTTTTCTGAAAATAATATCCAGTTTTTGCAATGGCCACCAAGTTCTGCTGATCTTTCTCCAATCGAAAACGTGTGGCAGATATTGAAAAATGACGTTGAGAAGAAAAATCCGAAAAATATATCCGATTTAAAAGAAAAAATCTAAGAAAGTCAACACAGTTTGACATCTGAAATGAAGTCCAATTTAATGAAATCAGTTTCAGTTCGTTTGAATGAAGTTATTTCTACATGAGGAAAACAAATTAGACTTTGATGCTTTTTACTTATATTCCTTTAATGTATCTTTAAAATCTTACCTTTCTTGAGTTGTTACGTTCAGTAGTTCAAAAGTAACATGCCTTTTTTCTAGTCTAATTTTTTTTGCAGCCAACTATACTAAAAAGTGTTTTACTTCTTTTATTGATTTTGATGTAATTATTAAGAAAACTTAATGAACTTAATTCGTGATTAAATTTGTGAATCATACATAGATTGATACTGAATAAAAAAGCTCGGGCCAAGATATCATATGATGATCTTAATTGCGCTATGGATTCATGTTTTTCAATATAATTTAATGTTCTAAATGCCCAATTAAACATTTTTGCTAGTGATTGCTAGTAATTAAATTGACTTAAGACAAATGAATGAATAAATTCTACGTAGGACGGTTTTCCTACATGACGCAAATGTACAAATACTTAATTCCAGATGCCATCTTTTTCAATTTTTGAAAGAATAATTATAAAATTGTAAATCATTATCTATTGATACACCTAAATAATTTACTCATTTACTTTGACTAATTTCGTTATCACATACACTAATTTTAATATTTTCAGGAACCTTTTGTTGTTCTTTAGATGAAAAATGATAAATTGAGTTTTGTCAGAATTGATTTTTAGTTTATTATGATTGAAATATGTTACGAGATTTTCAATATCTTTTGTCAAATATTTGGTTGCCTCAAAGGGATTTTTTGCTGTCCGTATTATACAAGTATCGTCTGCATGTTGGTAAATAGTTCCATTTGTCAAAGATTTTGAAATCTCATTGACATAAAGTGCGAAAAGAATGGCCCTAATACAGTTCCTTGTGGTCGCCTAGATTTGTAGTAGCATAGTCTGAAAAAATGTGATCAATTTTTACTCTTTGTCTGCCATTCTCTAAAAACTCATAATGAAATTTATTGCATTGACACTAAAACCTTCTAGCCTTAATTTTTCTTCTAAAATATCGAAATTCATTGAATTAAATGCTTTGCTTAAATCAAGTAAAGCAACCGCTGTAAAGAAATTTTGATTTAAATTTTGTTTAATCTTTTCTGTGATTGATAAAATCGCATCAGATGTGCTGAATTTAGGTCGAAATCCAAATTGATTACTTGATAAAATTTGATTGTCATTGATAAATTTGTACATTTGTGCGGCTAGTAGTTTTTCAAATATTTTTGAGAAGGGTTGTGTTATACTAATTGGTCTGTAGTTCATGGGGTCTAGCGGGTCTCCTTTTTTATATAGCGGTGAAATATCAAATTGGTTTAAAAGGATAGGAAAGTCAATATTTATAATACTTTGATTAAATGCTACAAGCAGGTATTCACCAAAAATATTAAAATATTTCTTAATTATTCAGTACGGTAGCAGGCCCGTGACTTGCATTTGAAAATTAGGGGGCCATGGCCCGCAAAGTTCAATAAATTAATCATAGTTTTACTCATATGAAATACTTTCACACTTTTTCATTGAATTTTTAATAGAATGGCATTAGTATTATATATATTTCAACTAAAACATATTCACTCTAACTTAGTTAAAGAATATTAGAGTTAATACCATGGAGTTTTGTATCCAGGAGGCCAAGAGGAAGGAGGGGCCAAGTGGCCCAACAGGAAGGGCTATGGCCCCCTGGACCTCCAATAGCCACGGCCCTGTACGGTAGGTTACTGTATCCACATTATTTATTAGTATCTAGTTTATTTACTACATTTCAAAGCTCATAGTAGGAAATTAAGTTGAAATGAAACCATTCCTCAGAGGCGCACCCAGACGGGGGGGAACTGGGGGAACGTCCCCCCCCCTCAACAGAGCACAGATGCTTCCATTCCTCATGAAATGTATGCTGATATGATTACATAGTACATATATATTAAGCAATGCTTCAAATCTATCTGCAGGGGTAAGCTATAATTAATTGATATTGCAATTATTACAATAATTGGAAATCGATTAATCTATTGAATACTTTAGAAGAAAAAAATTACCAATAATTTGCAATTATTTAGGTTCACTAAGAACGTTTTCACAAGCATTAATGGATGAAAATCTTGGTGAAACATAATAAAGTCCCAATTCGAAAATCATTATTGTC
>CABFPE010000077.1:729241-740664 GCA_900660155.1 Hofstenia miamia
ATATATATATATATATATTATGTAAACGATGTGTTCGTATCATAGGGAGGGCATAACGAAATTTAATAAACCACGGGAAATTTTATTATTTAAATTATTTTTATAGCAATTGTCCACCATTCCGCACTAAAACTCGAAAAAATAAGCTTTGGAATACCCCTAATATATATTTTTTATCTACAGAAACGTTTTTGAATTAACCAATGTTGAAAACCTGACGAGTCATTGGACTATGCCCATAAGCCACTGTCGGTATAATCGAAGTCTGTCTTTATAGTTGCTAGGATTTTCTTCGATGTTGATCGTACTACCCGCACAATATTGACAAACTCGGCTAATTGTCAAACAATAGAGCAATAATGTAAACACGAACACCAATGTTATAATGTAATGATGGGAATTATGAGTACATTCTGCATTCTATTGATAATATTATGCATTCATTATGTGTTGGGAAAGCATATAATCATAGTTACAATATGCACATCTCACTTTTACCTTACTGAAACTATTTCTCGTGGTCTAGTAACTAGAGGTCATCAGGTAACTTACATTGTAAGCGGAGAATGTGCTGAAAGAGTTCATAAAACTGGAGCAGCCATTTATAATGTGAAGCCATGGAACTTCAAGAATACAATGCTTGTAAACAGAGATGGTCACTTGCTCGAATGTGCACATTTTGGAGCAGAACAACTTAATCAATTAATTAGGGACAAAGAATTCCCATATCCAGATTTTGTGATGGCTGACTTATTTGTTGTTGGCATTTCAGCTATTGCTGAAAAAAATAATATTCCCTATGCAAACCTTTACTTTGCCATGGCAGACTTTCCAGGAATTACTAACAAATGCAGTAGCTTAAATTCTTGGTTCGGAATTGATGATAATTTTTCGTCAATCCATTTATACTTCTCTAGAAGTCTTCTAAATTTTGGATTAGATTTTATGTTATCGGCAATCTGCAGAGGTGCAAATGCAATAAGAACAAGAAATGGGCTGAAAGACAAATTTACATCAATCTCACACTTATTGAACTCATATCCATCATTTGTTATGCTCAACTCAAAGTTTCAAATTAGTTTTGAGGGTGAAAACATTTATCCACTGGGTATAATTGAAGTGCCATATAGCTCCACTGTTCTTCCTGAGGATGTTCAGAACTTTATTGAAACTTCTGACAAAGATATTTTGTATGTGGCATTTGGAAGCAAGATGAATGCTTCTGATGAGATGCACTATCAACTCATGACCTACTTAAAAGAACAAACATTATATAATGTTATATATGCACGATATCCAGGTAATGCAGGTGCAATTTTTGATAATATCTTAGTAACTGACTTTATACCACAAAGAGAACTTTTACAAAATCCCAAAGTTAAGTTATTTATCTCACATTGCGGGCTAAATTCTGTTATTGAATCTATTGTTGCTGAGGTAGTAACAGTATGCATGCCGTTAGGTCGAGACCAGCACTCATCAGCATTTGGACTGGTAAATGCTGGAGTTGCAACTGTTGTGAAAAACTGTGAATCAAAAGAATCCATTATTAATGCAGTGGAAAATGCGACGAAAATGTATACAATAATTCAAGAAAATTTAATCAGAGAAAAGCAGCGTTTGTACCGAATGGATGGAATTACGCAAATAGAAAATATGATCTCTAAGTTTGCAGGAAGAACTACGAGAATTTACGTTACTGATCCGCACACACTTGGACAGAAATTAGTGCTTATTAGTACCCTATTAACCTTAATTGTTTTGTTCATTTTAAAAACATGCTTCATCATGAAGATTATAAAGATAATTTTGTTCCAATGTAAAGGGAGGAAATGTGCAGTAAACAAAGAAAAAGTTAACTAGCCATGAGATTGTGTTTAATAAATTTATTCATTAATCTTTAGTGTAATAAAATTTATTAATATATTTTGTCTGGCATTTCTAAAATACAATTTTACTTCAATTTTGGATGCTTTCTTAATAATATTTCCTAATGACAATTTGCATATCACTTAAGACTCTTGCTATATTGTCTACATCTACACTGGAATAGTGCTTAAGAACATAGTGCATTGCTCACCAATATACTCCTCCAATCAATTCCCTTCACTTAATTGGAAGAATTTTTGTAAATCTCACGATTGTTGTATTCAATATTGAAACTGACGACCTTATGTCGTTAGATTTAAATTTACAATTAAAGATTAGCTAGTATCATATCATTACTACAGTAATTAATGGAAATTTATTACAATAAATAAAATTTAATAATATTAATGAAAGATATGTTACACATAAGTAGTAAAGAAAAGCAGGGTTGTGTATATACGGGTTTCTAATAATAATCAGTTTTCAATAACTTTTTACACTTTTCTATTGATTTTGATANGTGGAAGCAGTGCTTCCACTTTTTCAAATTTATATTTCAAAACCATCCTTACAGAATTTAGTAGAAGCACTGAATTTCATGTAAAAATTCTGAACAACAAGTGGTTTTGGAAACATTTTTGTGATGTCCGGAAAAGGCAGGTTTTCTAAAAAATGTAAAAAATTGATTAAAAACATATTGGTACATAGTTAAAAAGGGGGGTATAATTGTATAATTTAAAATACAAGTATGGCCGCAGTTTTTTTGACCAATGGCTGCCAAATCCAGAATTTCTAAAAAACGCCTTTTTTCTTATCAAAATCAATAGAAAAGTGTAAAAAGTCATTGAAAAATGATTATTATTAGAAACCCGTATATACACAACCCTGCTATTCTTTACTACTCACATATTTGGATATAGCTAAGTTTACTTATGCATTATATGATGAAATTACAACACGTAAATAAATAGTTAAATATAATTAACGCATGACCATTTCCTTAATTGTAATTTAAATTCTTATTATACATATATATTTTGGGCTCAGCGGCATACCGATACCGAAAACAACGCCTCGATATTTTGAAAATGCCGAATAATACCGACATCGTGGTTTCTTGCCTAAAAATTGATGGGTATTTTACTCAAGAGTATGGGCTTTGCCTGCAAGCCTGCGGGTCAATGCTTGCAGAATTAATTCTTGGATTTCTTCTTTTCGATGTCCAAGATATTGCACCTTGGAAATTATTAATAATGCATTTAGAAAAATAAGACTGAATAGAGCATAATATTTTTTCTTTAAAAATCAGATATAACAGGGGTTCCCATTTTGCTGTTAACGGCTTCGATATTTTCTTAGTACTTAGATTGAATATATAAAAAATTTATAGATAGGCTTCAACATTGCATGGATAGGAGCGAGAGCATATACTGGGCTCTTTTGACAGGCTTGATAATGTGAAAATATTGAAAAATACTCTAAAAATGCATTTCCGAACTTAGTTTTTAAAATTTTTTAATGTCCCATCCGGACAGAAGACAATAACATTGTTTTTACAGTTAAAAGAATGGCAATGTATTGTGAAAGAAGATAGTAAACACATTTACTAAGCAAGAACTTTATGCAAATCTTAAAATTGATATTTTTAGAAAGCATAACATAAAGAACAAATATAAATACGATTGTAAGCAGTACTAAAAATGGCAAAAATAATCTGACTGAATCATTATGCAAATCATCTAATATCATAATACCTGGTGCTTTGTAACTGTTTTGAAAACTGTACCAAATGAAAAGTTTAACAACCATTCTAGAATTTGATAAAGGGTTGTTAATGTGTACAGCACAGAACACAATTGTGGAATGACTAATGATCCACAATAATGAATGAATATTCATAATTATTCAATTCTAAAATATTATCAATACGTTAAAACAGCCTCTATCAATGGGGGTTATTGACGTACTTGGGACTGCAACAATCTTTATCAATGATTTCAACACTGGTCTGAAATCTTACCTCCTTTGATTTGCTGTTGAAGGGATTGGAAGACATTGATAGATATATAAATGTGCCCATTTCGGATAATGTGCATATATTTATTTGTAATCTAATAATCATGATCAGTCGTGTGGCTAGTATTTGAAAATTAGGAGAAATATGGCCTTCAGCATTAAATAAGTTAGTCATATTTTGCGCATGTGACATAATTTTCCACTTTGTCATAAACTATTTCTTAAAAGAATGGCATTAGTATTTCATATATTTTAACTAAAAAATATTAGCAGGCACTTAGTTACAAAATATTTGAATTAATACTTTAGAGTTTTTGTATCAAGAAGGGGGGATATGCGCAGGTAGATCTTTTCTAATGCTTCATTACCCTTACCCATCCGTAACTGAAACCTTCTACCTGTACCCGCTCGTACCTGAGAATATGCTTTCCTTACTGCTACTAAGGAATTAGAAATTTTCAACAACATTTTGAACACAATTAAAGTTCATAATTATATGCTAATGTTTTTCAACATTATATTTATAATATATTCAAGGAGTGCACTCCGTGACTTATGTTTATGGAAAATCGGTTTTTGCAAAAATTTAAATAAAAAAGCGATCTAATAACCATTGCAGCAAAAATAAGTTTCAATTGTTTTGTTTCTGTAAATAGTTTTCTAAATCTCGTTCAGGCGTGCCTGAACAATCCCATCATCGGGCATGATTTAGAGATGAAAATGAAAGAGGAGACGATTCATTTTTAAGATTTTATATATCTTTATTATTTAATTAGTTATGAGCGTTTGTAATTAGTAACATAGCGTATAAAAAAACATAATATTTAGCATGTTAATGTTCAAATAATTGGATTTACATCAAATTTTAGTCGTTTAAGTTGCATCACTTTAATATTTTGGTTAATAATTTCGATTCCTCATGTATTTCTCTACATATTGTGATAACAATTTTAAGAATCTTAATGATCATCTAGTTTATACTTTTTACTATTGAATTTCTTCTAATCCGTTTAGAATTTGGGTAAAAACGTGTCAAAGTCGAAATAAGCAACACATAAATACAGAATAAGCTGATTTCATTTATTCTTCTTCTATACAACCCTATCATTTTAGACAGTCCGGATTATCGAATTCCAGATAATCTGAGGTGTGAATAATCAAAGATGCACTGTAAAAAGATTACCAAGCTATAAATTTAAATATAATGTATTTACCAAAAAAAAATATTACAAAAGGCGAATATATATGTAGAAAATTACAAATACATGTATATATATAACTGCGCTATTTTGTATGATATTACCGGGCCAAATAGATATGATACACATTTACATACTTAAATGAGTTAGCGTCGTTTGAAATTGGGTACAGGCGTTACCAGACATGATTTGCAAATCAATATTTGATATGCAAATGTGTTTATTTAGAACCATTTTTAAAATAGACAAAAATGATAAAAATGATTGGAATGTATCTTGGGCTTACCAAAAGCTAAGAACCATATGACACTTTCTTATACATTAAAACCCAAGTTTCCTTTTTAAACATCAAACTAAAACATTCAATGATAGCCTAAAAGCAATAGTACTTACCCTTTATGAAGCAGGGTCATTTCATTATGTATAAGTATATACATGTACGCTACAAGAAAAGTAGTAAATTTCTGCACTCTACATCTATGTACATTAAATGTACAGAAAAAATAATGTGTTCTCGCTTTTCCTTGGTGAATCTGTGATCTTTTGATTAGGTTTATGGCATTGATTCATTTGTACTCTTAAATTCACTATTCTCTTCTTAGAAAATTAAATTTAGCAATTCCTTGTTTGCCATTCTAAGAAAATTAAATTTAGCAATTCCTTGTTTGCCATACTATTATATACTTATATAGGAACATGTTGGTTTGACTTGGTCGAAAATTCCAACATAGGATGTTTTCTTCAATGCCTTTACACATACTTTTTATATGTTTTAATAACACTGTTTTTAAGATTTTATTAAATGGATTACAGAATACTGCATCTTTCAATTTTTGCTTTAACATGGCTGTTTTATACTTCAATACTATCAACGTTTGTCATGAATGCCAAGAGTGATCATGTTTAAGTTAAAATTTAGCGTACAATGGCCATTTTGCAATGATATATGCAGCAATCTCTGAAAAGGTACCTTCACAAACAATTTTTGCAAATTTCATAATTAATTAATCATTACATAAATAATCATGATAAATATACAAATATCCAGATTCAGTAATAGTACAAATTGGCAGAAATAAAACCCTCTATTTGGTTGTATGTTTTTGTATATTATGTTTGTCCTAATTAGAGCAACCAGAATGTGACCTAGGAGCAAGAAACAATTTGATTTTTTTACATTAAAATGATCAAAGCAAAATTTTTTCCTTTTGTGAACTAAGAGTAATATTGTGACTTAACTTAATATGCAAAATACGCATCTAATCCTCAGTGTATATATTGGACAATATAAAATCATTTATCATGAACATTGGTCCATTGGTAAAAAAAGGTTGAGCTGAAATTCAAAATAGGATAATTTGCGACCTAAAAATATCTTTTTGATATTTGTGACTCAACACTTTCTGATTTAAGAGTGAGAAATATCTCAAATTGGACATATTTCAATTTCCTAAGCATCTCAAACATATTTAGCTATTGTGACTTCTGTAATTTTTGGTTAATCAGGCTTTTCTCTTTAAGTTAGTTAATAGATAAGATGAGTACAAGAAATGAGGTAGACAAGTGATTGAAAGAGTATTACCCTCCACACACACCATTTTCTTTATGATATTCTTCTTCAAAATTCAATTTATTATCAATTACTACTCCCAAATATTTCATTTTTGGTGATTCCTGAATGATTTTGTTACATATCTTAATACCTTCTAATGTTGATTCATTTCTTCTATTCTTAATTTCCATTAAAATAGTTTTCTCCATATTGAGTTTTATTATTTAGTTATTGTTAAAGAATGATTCCATTCTTTGACATTTTCTTGTAAAATTAAAATATTATTACAATAAATGAGAGTGTCATTTGCAAATTTAACATGATTACTATTAATGTACTGATCCATATCATTTACATATAACTTAAGTAGTAATTGACCCAGTACTCATCCATGCGGTACTTCATTGCTTAGTTCTAATATATTTGATATTTATTTTTTGAATTTCACATACTAGTATTGATTACCTAAATAACTATTTAGTAAATCTATTAAGGAATCACTAAAATTTTAAATATTATTCAACTCTAACAATAGAATAGAATGGTTTATTGAATTAAATGCCTTTGAAATATCTAATGATACCAAATATATTTTTTCATTTATATCTAATTTTGATCTCTGGTCTTCAATAGCATAAAGTAAGGCATCATTTGATCATTTGTAGATGTACTTTTTGAAATTAAGACTGCTGCTTTGATATTCATTCATTTTGTTCCACATATAGGTTAATTTGCTTGCCTAATAATTGAAGGCCTTCATGCAAGAACCAGCTAATTTAAATTTTTTACTTTTAATGAAAAACGCAATTCAAATTAATCTAACTTCTGTAATCTAAGCAATTCATTCAAAATGTCACTTGGCTTTATATTAAAACTGTTTTCTAAAAGATGAAATTGATATTTTGTAAAATACAAATAGAGTGTCTGAATATATAGTTGGGAAAAAATCTCATTTTTGTCAAAAATATACTTAACCAGTTTTTGCACAAAGGCCTTAAATTTTTCAAATATTTTATTAATTACTGTTAAAACTGAAACTGATTGGTAATTTTCTGCAATATCTTTTCTTTGTTTCATATATATTGATGTAACTAGCAATTTTCAAATAACGTGCATATGTTGATTCTGCCAAGTATTGATATAATATATTTCTCAGAGATCTCAATAAAATATCTGTAGTACTCTTTAAAAACCAGGGCGGAAATTCACAATGAACTTTCGTTTTGCTCCAATTAATTTTCTGTTTCTTTGTAAAATTCTACTAAGGTAGAATATCTTGGTTATAGGTATCATCATGTTTTCTAATATTGTGATGCTTATGGTAGAAATGTTTAAATTTTGAACAGTATAAATCCTCTATGGTGAACATCCTCTATAATGACCTTCTTCTATAATAGACTCCCTTTATAATGAACATTCTTCTTCCTCTGTAATGAAATTTCTCTATTAAAAATGCTATTATAATCGAACTTTATGGTGTGATATTTCCTAGTTCATTTGGAATTCCTCTATATAAGAATTAAATATGCAAAAATTTTATTTTTTCAGATGTTATAAATGTAATTATTTTATGTACTAAGCAAAAGCCCCTCATTATGGAAAGTAATTCAAGGAGAAAATGTAGCAAATATACATTATCAATATGTACCAATATTTTGTTATATTGTAGTTACCCTGATCACAGCGTTTGCTGTATACTTGCAGTAAATACAAGAATAACTGAAGTATTTTTCATCCTCAATAATCAACTGAATTCTCTATAGTAACCAAACGCAATTCACTATAGAGGAGTTTTACTGTATTTAATCTGTCTTTCATTCCTAGTTTCACAAATCTTTCATTTAAAATATTATTGATTTCATTGTAATTTGTAATAAATTCAACACTATCATTTACTACATGAAGAATTTCATTTTCTTCTTTAAAATTTAAAAAATTCGAAATTTTGCATCTTATCCACATGCAGGTTGGTATGTCTTTTAACAGCAATTAAATCACAAAGTTGTTTTGAAAGTTTGCAGTGAGCGGCTATGCTCCACCAGATTCACCAGTTGTGTAAATGAGGCGTGTTCAATTTCTAGTGCTCTCTGTTGGTATTGTCTTGTTTTTTCAATTTCATGGGCTCTTAATGTTTCTGATGCATGTCTTCGAGCATTGGTAACTGCACAAGGGTTTAATACCCTTACATCAAAGGATGTGTGATGGCCATAACTCCAAAATCCGACTGCAGAGATGTCTAGCCTAGCTCCATCAGAAGTGTTAGAAGAAAAGGACAAGGGCTCCGTTGTTATTGGTGTGAGATGCGGTTCCTTTTTAACATCAATACAAACTTCAGATAATGATTCCTATAGTATATCATGCAATTCATTATGACGTTTTGCAATGGAGCCATCAGGAGGACAAGAGAGTGCATGGGCAATGGAGAATCCTTTGCTGCATACACACGTTGTAGGCACATCAGCAAGTTCAATGCCATACCTCAAATAGATGCTACTGTATCTCTAAACTCACTCTTGTTGAGGTAAAATCCCTCTTCTTTTATTGGAAGAGCAGTAAGCCATGAAGAGGAACCTTTGTATGATTTTGTTGGAATGGCTTTCTGTTGATCTCTGTTCAGTTCCTTTAACAGCTGTTGATATCTGGATTCGATATTATCATGTTTTTCTTTGAGACAAATTTTCAATAGGCTGATCTGTTCAGCTGTATTGCTCAATGACATCTTATCTGATTGCGACAGAATTAGACTCTTCAGAGGTTGCGTAACAGTAGTAATGGCCGAGTCCATGAGATCACACAAGAACGATTCTGATTGGTCAAGAGCTGGATTCGTAACACCTATTCTGATTGGTCGAGAGGGTTGGCCTTTGACCTGAGACGCTGTGGATATCAATGGAGGTGTTTTACTGACGTCATAGTGTGTTGACTGATTAAACAAGTCAATCTATATATTCACCCAAATTATCAGATAGAATCATTATTTTTATTCTACTCAAATTCACTTTTCTTATGTCTGTTGAAACACTAGTATCTGGTTCACTTGGCAATCTGTTTTATGAGCTATGTACAACGCCACCACCAGCCTCCAACTATAATTCGTTAACACAAGAGATGATGATTGCACTGCCTGCACCTGTAAAAGAAAAACGCAAAGCCCCCCACAAACAAAAATGTCCTGCAGTTAATAATAATGTCATTGTCTTACCCAACACAAAGGTACAAGAAGAAGGCGATGATATTTTACAATGCTTACATGATGTCAATTCACAACCATCATCATGTACTTTTTCAATCGCGACTCCTGCTAGTGAAATTCCAAAGAAACTCTGGTTAACAATCGTGGATGCTGTTCAGTTAAACACAAGATATGGTGTTGCAGTAAAGATTAGACTCGATAATGGTGTTTATCATTTTTGATCAATAAAAAACTTTTTCGCAATGATTACTTGGGGAACAGTGCTATTGTATTACAATTTAGTAAATAGAGAATGTATAGTTGTGTTTTCACTCTCTTTCTACATGTACTAGTTAACATATGTTTGATAAATTAATAATAAATAGACATAAAAATGATTAATTATTAGCTACAATGGTTTCACAACAAACTTCTTAAATTTACAATGATTGTTATGACTAGTAAATGGAGATAATAATAATATACTTTGTGGAGTGTTCATTTGACATACAAATTTATAATAGTCTTTTATACAGTCTAGAGTTTTCATAGTTTTGTGGATATCAATAACCATAATCAAGTAAATTTTCCACGGGTTGAGAAATTAATCAACTTAAAAATTCACAGTTCATTTTATCACATGCCCAAAACATTGTATTCTTTCGTGTTGATAAGTTTAGTGAATCGATAAAAGTCATCATTTGTTATTGAAATAAAAACTTCTACAAGGCAATTTAATCGTTGTATTCAAATATAAAATTTATATCTCGCAATATGCAATTAGGAATACCGGATTTTAACTCAATTTTCCTAATAAATGTTTTAAAATCATATNTGTTATAGACAATATTGGTTTACTAGCACAATTTTCGTGTTTTTCAATACTTATAGAATAATTTTTATCTGAACAAATCTACCTTATTCATAGTTAAAATATTTCAAATGCCACAAACTGTTGTATGATATTAATATTCGTTTGCGTTCTACATGCTATTTTATCAATAAACTGTCAATTAACATAAAATTTACCTTTTAATGTTGAAATACAATTAAGTCCGAGCATACATCAATGAAAAACCATATAAGGTTCTTCAAGGATACACACTAGGATGGATGCATTTCCTGTCGTCAATTTGTAATCAATTACAATACTCTACAAGACATATTTTAAGTAGTAGTGTTCATTTATAAACAGAAACTTGATTTCGATTCCATAAGACAATGACTGTTAAGATTCCAATGAATAACTATGAAATGTAGCTTTTAAGTGCATTATAAATTAAATTTCTTTCATTGCTTAATATTTTTGATCGCTAACATTGTAAATCTAAATCAGCTAACAGAGAAATTTCGTTAAATTAGCAGTAGCAACTTTCACATCAATTTTTCTTGATTTAAATTTCAAAACCAATTTTCTCAGAAACGTCAACGTCAATATCTAATTTAACAAGGTTATTAATTTTGCATTATTGTGAAATGTCCACAAATTTACGTTAAAGGGACAAATTGGAACATTTTACGTTGGAACAAATTATAGCGCACCTTTGATATTACACTTTCAATGTGTTAGAATAAAGACCTTAGAGACAATTTCGTTCTACTCACTTTTGTCAAA
>CABFPE010000077.1:754513-769361 GCA_900660155.1 Hofstenia miamia
TAAAAAGTAAGTAAGTAAATGTGGGAAAGTAAAACTAAAAAGTAAGTAAGTAAATGTGGGAAAGTAAAACTAAAAAAGTAAAAAAATGCAAGCTAAATTAGGTCACATAAATAACACAAAAACTAGTAAAAGTATATGCATGACGTCAGTAAAACACCTCCGTCGATATCCACGGCGTCTCAGGTCAAAGGCCAACCCTCTCGACCAATCAGAATAGGTGTTACGAATCCAGCTCTCGACCAATCAGAATCGTTTTTGTGCGATCTCATGGACTCGGCCATTACTACTAGTAATTTTGATAGAAAATCATAGTCTTCGCAACATGTCAAAATTGAGTAACTAATCCAAGGCCGCCAAATTTTGTCTGCAGTTGCAACAAAAATCGAGTCAGATTAAGGTGTTTGCCAAAAAAAACTTTGGAAGTAATTTTAGTGCGCTGTTATCCTCAAGAACTTTGAAAGTGTCGGAATTAATCTAAATAACTCTCTGTGCAAAAGAGCTTTTGAATTGGATACTCTTTGATAAACACGAATAAACCGCATGTTGTTGAATCTCTGCAATTTCTGAGGTTTTAGTGGTTAAGTTGGAATATTTTTCCACTTTGGATTTCCGTTGTTCAGAACAATAAAGATCAGTACCTAGTTATCAGTATTCAGTATTATATCTTTGCACTTGCCATAATTGATAACATTACGATATATTAATTCCCAATGCTCTATTTCAAAATCCTTGATATGTTATTTATCAGCAATTAATGTACGTTTGACCGATTTTGTTATGCTTATATTCCTCAATTTTCCAAGTGCTTTCTGTTTTATTTGCATCTTCATCAGTTGTACAAATTAAGATGTCATTTAATTTCAATTATTCCTCACTAGGCTTTTCGTTCCAGATTATTGAATTCTGAACATTTTGTAATTTTTTTCGTTTAAAGTACCATCATCAATTTGTAAATAATCATTCGAAATGACGAATTTTGACAAATATTTTCGAAAGTTGAAATTCTTTGATTGTAGGAGTAATAGTAATACTCAATTGTACGTTTTCCAATGACTTTTCAAGTACTACACCTTTTTGGTTTCAAATTTTAAAAAGTTGAACTTCAATTTAAAATAGTTGAACTTCAAATTAAAATAGTTGAACTTCAATTTAACAATGTTTTCAGAAACTCACAAGTATTTCAACAAATGTTATTACTATTATTCATTTATTCAAATAATTTTGACAATAATTTTTTTTATTATTATTTAATAGCTTTATTTAACACTGTATGCATATACATAAATATATATATATATATATATACAATATTTACAAATGATATATATATATATATATATATATATATATATATATATATACATGAACTACACAAATGCTAAAATATGCTACAACTATAAATGAAAATTAATTTAAAAAAGAAACGCATCATTTATTTGACATGTTTCGGCATGCCGCTGCCATTTTCAAAAAGTTTCCCACTATAAAATTTACAAATTAACAGCACTTTTCTATTGTATACGATCCTCTCTTTCAGGATACAAGGCATGTTTGGCTTATTGCTTCAATGATGTGAAAGTTGTTGCTCCGACAATTGCGACTTTAAGACAAAATCAGCTACCTTTCTTTGATCTTCCTTAAAAACGAGGTAAAAACTAATTGCAATTGGTTTCATCAATATAAATGAGCTGTTTGTCTTCTCCTATCGCTGTCATCAATGTGTGGACATACGTTGCTTGGTTGACTTTATTATTCATTGAATTCATTTCAACAGGCTCAGGGATAAATTTTTCGACTGTATAATACTGACCCTCAAGCTTCTTATGAATGGTGTTTATTGACACGAACACATGTTCTTCCTGTGCGAGCTTCTGTTTGAGTTGGGTCAGCGTAAAAACAGGGTTTTTGCTTAATGACTCCAACGTGCATTCTACGTGACGAGTATCCACCGTTTTGTATCAACTGCCGCCTCTTTGTGTGACTGGAGCATCACCACCCATAAGCAGTCTGCACAGGTATTCCATTTGCAACAGCCACTGCTTTCCAGTTCCCATTTTTGGCAGTGTCAATTACTCTCCTTTTCACATCAGCATTGTTCGTGCAGTTGCAACTTCCCCTCTTTACGCCGGTTTGTATACCTCTTGCTGTTTGTGTCCTGAGCACAGATTCACCTTTGTTAGAGCTCATTCTGTTGCTCATGTTAATCACGACACTCACTGAAATGGCAATGAATGGCAACTACATAGAAACTTTCACAAGTAGACGGAAAAGCCACGACTGGTTGTTAATATCAATTAGAAATGTTACATAGAAATTGCATTTTGCTTCTTGCTTGGCTCAAGATTTGCAAATGGGTGACGAAGTGTCAGCAATTAACTTAGTGTTTTTTGAATTCTTGTTAGTCAGCCTTCCTGCAATATTTTCAATTAAAGTCAAAATTATTTGAATAAATGAATAGTAATAATATTCCAAAATTCTTGAGTTTATATATGAATTTAGAAAAAAAGTAATATTTGTTGAAATATAGAAGACATATTTGGCTAAAAAGGGGTTGCATATGTCGGTAGTTATTGTAGTAAATGATTGCCAGTCACATTCGTTTCTAGCCTGAAGATGCTGTGATTTTAAATCAAGTTTAAGATCGTTTTAATGTTGGCCTCATATATTCCTGTAGAAAACAAAGCTTCTTGATGTTGGTTTTAACATGCGCTTTTTTTGAAACTAATTTGTACTTATGTGTTCATTATTTGATGTTTGTTATTAAACGTTGATTAAAGTAAAAAAAATGCTTGTGAGTTTCTGCAAACATTTCTAAATTGAAGTTCAACTTTTAAATTGAAACTAAAAAGGTGTAAATGAATTTGGACTTTATGCCACAAACAATATCGTCATATTCAAGTTTTAATGTATCCAATCATTTTAGTTCATTGATAAAGTTAAGATTAAAAAATCTGGTCTAACATTTAGAACTTCTGAATATTGCACATGATTAAGCAAAAATAAATCTTACCATTTAACAATCTCCCACGAATTTTTCACCCTTATACAAGAATTCCTTAGGGTAGACTTCTCTAAAAATAGATAAAAGTTAAATTTGAACTAAATTTAGATTCTAAGAAAAGATCAGTTGTAATATGACGCATTTGGCACATTAATCATTATTTGAAGACGTTTGTTTAATATATATCCATACAGTTTAGTACAAACGCTTACTTATTTCTCTGCGAGTATTTACAAGTCTTTTTTGTTTAGACATACATGTACAGATGAGTATTTACAGTTGTTTTTCGATATGTATTTACTAATGCAGTAAAAATCCCTGGTTTTCACACAGGCTCTCACTTCGTTGAAAATTGTCTCAAATTCAATTAAACATTCTAGATTAATGATACGTTCTCACATTTTGACTTGGTTTCTATTATTGGTATTTTCGTGTACACCTCAGTCACTATAATTAGTAAACGAGGAGCATAAAAGACTAAAATAACAATACTTTGCATTTCAAGACTTAATTACATGTAAAATTTATCAAGAAAAACACTAACTGGATTTACTCAAATTGTCCATGTTAAATTGCATATTGAGAAATTGTTCATTTAGCTATTAAGAATCAATAAAAAGAAAACAGTGCATTAAAAAGCTATATTAAATTATTTGACAAACAATTGTTTAACTACTGTAAAAATAAGCTACAGTTGATATTTAATATACGGTACATCAACATCATTGTCGTCCTTGTCAGCACAGCACACTTCAATGACAATATATTTTGAATGAGAAGGAATTGGTTTTTTAGTGAGTTCTTCTATTACTGCTTGAATTCTAAACAAAGCAAATGAATAAAATTCACATTCACTATAGCGAAACTTAGTGTACGAGCTAGTTCGAATGGGGTTAATGCATGGTCATAGATAAATAGGCTGCTGGTTACTTACAAAACTATATAATACGGGTAATGAGTGAGATATGTTGATTCGTTTACATCACTAAGGGCCATGAGAAGAATGGAAGTCAAGTTCAACCATATAAAAAACTGCTCCGACACATAGATTGACTTTGAATTTATTTCGATGCGATAAACCTCGCAATCAAAATGAAATTTTATGGTAAATTAAAAATTATTTTTCAATTGACATCTTCCTATTTTAATGCTTAGTAATTATACCTCTGAAACGTAATGAATAAATAAAGTGTAATATAGAGCATGACAGTAGTCACTGAAACCAAAAAATTGCTAATGAAAAATTTAAAACGGGATTTCGTTTTCATTATATAGCATTTGAAAAATCATACGTTTGCGTTTCACGCTTCTTTTTCTTTGCAAGATTCATGAATTGTGAATAAAGCATGGAGACACCATATGATACCATCTGAACTTCAAGATTGTGAGCTTTCTAAACAAAAATATATAATTGCGTCGAAATTTAAAAATAAAACATGTAAGATCAATAAAAATGAATAAAGTTGCATAATAATTTTTTGAACGATTTGGATAAATGAGTCAAAAGACAAACAAGGATTAGCCTTGGATATGCATTTACAGAAAGAGAGAACGAGTAACGAAGTTAATAATATTCAATCTACACGAGAAGAAAAGCGTGTTAAATCTCGAACCACAATTAAAACCATGTAAAAAGAATTTTTTTCAATATGAGACAAAACTGAAGCAACCGATTGTTTGCCAAAAATACAACTCTGCTCACAGCTTTCTCAATACAAAAACACTTAAATCCTAGAAAAAATTAGCTTCGTTATTCAACTTCACTAAATATTCCTTAGTTATTTTAGAATATGTAAACCTGCATGTCCTACTGATAAAAATAGCATTCGCAGTCAGAAATACGCGAAAGGCCTCACACAAATTTACATATTGTAACCATTTTATTCAACTTGCCTAGATCACGAGCAAAAAAGGGTCGAGTTCAGTCAGCAAGTCGAATCTAATACCTAATTACTTTTAGGAAATTACAATTTATTTGATAATTAAAGAAAACTACCTGAAAGAAATTGATTAAATCAAAAATAGTCGACACTTCTTTAGAATTAAGTTCGAATCTATCCCACAGTGTAAATTCCTGATCAGAGTATTTCATTTTTGGCGCACAGATGGGTTCCGAAAAAGCAAAGAAAGGCAAAGCTAAATTGACGAAACCGTTTTTGTACATTTCGACATTTTTAATTCCATGGAGAATCTTGTAGAGCTCCAGTCCTACCAAACCAGACACTAATGCTGTTGTAGTCGCAATTGCAGGGATAACCTTGCCAGCAATGCCTTTGCTCTAAAACATATTTAACTAAAACCACTGACAAATTACAATTGGAATTACCTATTGGAGATAACCTATCAACATTAAAAATACGATTTTTTAACAAATAGAGAGGATTAGTTATAAAGAATAAATACTTTTAAAAAGATTATCATAGTGGAATTAATACAAGTGGAAACTAGAACGTCACTAGTCAGAATTTTAGACTCAATCATAAAAAACAAAGTAAACACTGATTTGCGTCATACAGTCGTTGCGGTATTGCTGAGAACGTTGTTTATTAATCCAGGGAAGCATTGAAGAATTTGACACAAACTACAGCGTTAAAAAATTATAACAGAATTCACAAAAAACGTAATAAAATAATGAAAAATTCAATTTTCATAATTTCAAAAATATCGTAGCTCATTATGAAGTCTATTATTAATAACAACCTTTAATTTATCGGCTTGCTCAATCTCGAAGTTTTCTGCACGATTGTTGGAAGCTGATACGATGAATTCCATGTGGAAATTGAGGTCGTCATCTTTTTCAAAGTCAATCTCCTTAATATTGAGATTTGAAACACCATCCAACATCTGATTAATTTCGTTGACAATAGAGTCGACTTCACCATCATCTAAATTGTATTTCTATTTATTCACAATCATGAGATCACTAACATTGATTTATGTATTTACCTATATAATAATGCAACACATTGTTCGTGTAACAGTAGGGTCTTAAAATGGAATGCATTAATTTATTTTAAACCTCTTAAATATCTTAAGTAGATAATTCCATAATTTAGGAGCGATGCTGTGTCCGTCTATATTTAAGGTTATTGCATTCTACGAAACTACGAGTATATAAAACGCAGCTTAAGACTTAAAGCGCCATAACAAACTGAGTTATGAATTGCATTTGACTATATCGCATTATTTTCATTAATATTTGTTCATGTACATGTACGAATATCATGTATGCTCATTCATAGCAAACCTGTCATGCTTTCAAGTTCTGAGTCATTCTCTGCAATGCGAACCCCTTCTCGGGGCTTGAATATTGCAGGTGTGGGCAGTTGTTTCAAAAGCGAGCGCACATTGTTGAGGGTATCAGAGTAATGAAGTTTCATTTTTATGATATCATCTGCTGAAAGAATGTTGAAGTTTTCTGAGCGTAGCAACGCAGCTGATGTTATAAATTCAATGTGATATTGCTAAATTATAATAAACATCAGAAACCGCAACTCAATTTAAATTTTAGTCTAAAAACTACCTCATCTAAACTGAAAATGAGTGGATGAGGACAGCGTTTAGGAGGTGACCAAAACAGGCCACCGGATGAGGTACGCTGATCAGCAGGAAAAGTAAATAACATCTGAGCAATATCATTGTGAAACCACTCCAACCAAAGATCACGAGCCCACAACACACAATCCAAAAGAGTTCGTGGCTGACTTTGCAACGTCTTACGGACTTGAAGCAAAATCTCTTTCTAAAATATTTCCACAAATTGTAAGGATTCATATTCACACCTTGAAGTCCGCATAAATGAACAGAATTTTTAATAATTCAATAAATTCAAGTTCATTTGCGCAATTTATCCATGCGTGATCTCTTAGGGGTTCCAAAATGCGACAATTTTGCAAAATATCATTTCAAGATCTCAAATGTTAAAATAATTCACAACAGTTCATACCTCGAAATGGTCTATATCAACCACATTACATTTCAAGATGCTATACATTAGAATATACATCTAGTATTTTCGCAAATAAATTCAACACTTTGTGGATGCTCCCTATCAAGCCAAAAAAAAGAATTAGGCATAATTAAAAGCCAATACCTATTAATATTATAGTAATAATACTTGGAAATTTTCAAACGACGCGGGATTTAAAATTTTCACAAACCCCTTGAGTTCCAGGCATTTTCCTGAGGCGATTGAAAAATTCGGATAACTGCTCTTTATCTTTAGAAACTTTTGCGAGCTCTGCAGAAGATATAAAAGGGAGGCTGAACAAGGATTCAAATTGTTCGCGAGCCCATTGAAGGGTGTGGGTGATTTGGTACGGGAAATTACGCAAAGTGCAAATGGGTATAGCAGGTTCTGGTGGATCTTGTGATGAAGAATATGATTCAGTGATGTGCGGAAGAACTACTTGAGTATTGCCTTTGGTGCCTAATGTACCGCTTTCAAGAAGCGGTTTCAGATAGTAAATGCAACGTCTGTCCATATAATCTCCTAAAAAATTCACTGTTGGAAAACATATGTACATTAAAATTCCCCAGCAATTGCACAAAAGAAACCACTATTTACTAATAAAATTAATTTTTACTAAAATAAAATAATTTTTAACTCGATGATAATTTCTAAAGTATAAATTTACTATGCTGATAACATAACTACTCGTGGGTGCATATAGTTTAAAGCCCTAAAAGTTTAAATCAATATTCTATTGCTAAACTTTTGTCGATGCAAGGTGATAATGTAAAAATAGAATCTATTCCAAATTAGTAATATGACGCACACTCTTAACCAATGGGAATCAAGACAAAATATCTCACTTGCTTGAATATTGTCCAAAGCATTGGCAACGAATGTAAGTCCATCAAAGAAATTGTCGTCGAAAACATGTTCAGTTTCAGGTCCAACCTTTTCAAATTTCGACACGATTTTAAGATCTTTATTAAATTCTTTGGCAGCACGAGCAGCAGTTGCTGATTTTTCAGACTAAACACATCGTTTATAAAATAATACAGAAACATTGAATGGGTATTATATTAGAGAATTTTATACTATTTTTAGTTAAAAGAACATTTAATATCACAATTAATAGCAGTAAATGTTATAAATTCATCAGTAAGAAATCATTTAAAATAGAAACTTGTAGAAATTATGAGTTATCGGTTGCGACATTACATATGCAATTTGCCTTCAGTACAAACCAACGAAAAACTTCTACAATTGTTAAATGAATTCTAATTCTGAAAATCTGTAAGTTTGGCATAATTTGAATTAGGGCATTGAAAAATAGGTCTTTGCTCACTTCTTACTTAACGCTTTAGCAAAAAAAACATTTCAAAGATTGCGTCGAACAATTCAGTTTATTTCAAGTTTATTTCAAGAACAATATAAATCNCTTAACGCTTTAGCAAAAAAACATTTCAAAGATTGCGTCGAACCATTCAGTTTATTTCAAGTTTATTTCAAGAACAATATAAATCTGTAACAATGAAATGTGACAAGAAAAAAAATTTAAAAACTTAAAAAGCGATTAGATGCCAAACTATTGATCACAAAAAACAATGAAGTTTAAATAAGTTGTAAATTAGTTTTAGTAAAAAGCAATAAACATGCTATCAAAATTCAATGGCATAAGTCACTAGATTTCCTACGCTCTATAATAATGATTGGCAGTTAAATTTTATCAAACACTTTTTATGAAACACTTAAATAGTATGCTTGTTAGATAAGCAGAAAGCATTAATGTAACCAAAATCTAACCTTCACATCCTTTGGACGAAATAGAAATTGTCGGTTGAGATTAGAAGTTTCAATAGCATCCATGTCAGTTACAGTGACAAGACCGTTGGATCCGCAACCAACGCCCATCATGGCAAAATTTTTCAGATGTTCACATCCAATTGCACCAGCACCAACAATAAAACAATGTGAATCACCAAGCACCTTTTGGAAGTTTGAGCCGAAAACGGCTATTTGACTGTCGTAACGGCAATTAAGCTAAAACATATGTAGTGAATGAACAAAGTTTTAATGCATTTTTAGAGTTTCAAATTCTCATTTATATTTCAATAATTCGCAATCAAATAGCTTAAATGTATCTACTATACATTTGCATGTGTGTATAACCATTTGAATACAATAATTTGTCTATGAAAAAAAATTCTTACAGGCTTGCAAACGGCTTCAGTAAGATTCGACTTATCTTCAGGTAAAGATTCGATAGAATCAAAGTATAGCCACTGATTGATGGGTGTGAATTTCCCAGAAACAGACTTGAGTATTTCTTGAGATGCAATTCCTCCCATTACACTAATGACTGGGAGAATTGATCCGGTAGCTTGATAAGCGAATTCCTTAATTAGGCTCTCATTCAATGTATCCAGGCGAATATTATCCGGCAATGATTCATTAATGGTTTTAATTAATGCAAAGAACTCGTTTGCATCGTCAAGATTACGCGGACGTGGTAATCTACCCTTCCTTTGCTCATATTCACATAAAACCTAAACAACGTTATCAACTAAAATTTGTTAAGAAATCGAATAAAAGCTGAAGTTCGAAATATTTTCCGGAGCAATAGTAAAGTACACTGAAAGAAACTTACCTTAAATGCTACATGTAACACTGCCGGATGATCAAACTTTGCAAAATCGGAAATAAGGAATTCGGGATTATTATAGGCTTCAGAGAACGATTTCTAAAAGAAAAGTAGAAATTTGTTAATGGATTAATAAAACCATACAAAATTGATGAGACTAGACTTCTTAATTTGACTAACCAATCCCCGTCCACTATACATTGAAAATTTACTGGTATCACCAATTTTGAAGGAATACGGGCCTAAAATAGAATTTCAAAACCCCACTCGAATATTTAAAATTCACAAGTTATATTTTAACTGAAAAGATCTAATTTCCTATTTAAGTAAGCTATGTAGAACGTAAGTATCCAAAAATACATAAATGCACTCAGTTTTAAGTGCAAAATAATGACAATCAGATCACTAATGTGTGATGATGACAAATGGCATTTTGATTTGGAACAGCATTAGAAGTATTGCCAGTGGTTATTGATTTTTAAAAATCCAAAAACTTTACATACAAACTTCATTAACAAAAAATAAAATTTACATAACTACAAAAAGCGAGTGCAGAAAATATGTAGGAATAACAAAAAAACAGCAGAATAGCAAATCAAGGAGCAAACAATCGAGTGCATTTCTTCAGGGAACCAGAAATCCAATACACTCCTCAAGTTCAGACAAAAAATAGTGCAGTGCACACTCTATTATCCGATTTTATAATGTTATCCTGGAAGACATGTTATGGTATATAAGCATAAATACGTCAATCATTCCGAATACCAATTTAAACAAATGCGACATGTATTGATTGAAAATTTTTCCTAAGATTAGAAGAAATCTATTTGGAATTTCAAAATAAATCATTTTAATGGCATTTTTTAAATGTAAAAAATGTACCCAAAACGGTTATTTGAAACTGTTTGCCATTAATTTCATCCATTCCACTGACTTCCTTGAATTCGACCCAGTCACCATCTTCGAAACCATGTCTACGTTCATCTAATGTAGTGACAATGCCTTCTTGGCCTTGTGAAATATTTGCAATCATTGCTGTTAAACACTGCTCTCCATTAGAGTCAAATACTTCAAATTTTTCCCCAAAATCACAAAATACCATTCTAAAGTAGAAAAACTTAAATTAACAATAAGCGTAACAAAACATTTCGTAAAAAACTATGTATAAAGACTGATGTATTTAGAAGGCTGGCCGTAAATACGGCTGCGAGAAAAGTTTCAGAACCAATGAGAACAGTAAAATACCGTACGGTCCAAAGGTGACGCAGGATTTCAATATAAAATTATATAGATGTAATTAATATATTCAGCTAATAGAAATATTTCATGTTGTAGTATATATATCCGCGTTTTGTCTGTGTGGTGCGGCTATTAGCAAGGTTCAAGTTAACGCCTTTTTTTCCGCAACAGTCAATCCGATCCCACGTGTTNCCAATTTTGAAGGAATACGGGCCTAAAATAGAATTTCAAAACCCCACTCGAATATTTAAAATTCACAAGTTATATTTTAACTGAAAAGATCTAATTTCCTATTTAAGTAAGCTATGTAGAACGTAAGTATCCAAAAATACATAAATGCACTCAGTTTTAAGTGCAAAATAATGACAATCAGATCACTAATGTGTGATGATGACAAATGGCATTTTGATTTGGAACAGCATTAGAAGTATTGCCAGTGGTTATTGATTTTTAAAAATCCAAAAACTTTACATACAAACTTCATTAACAAAAAATAAAATTTACATAACTACAAAAAGCGAGTGCAGAAAATATGTAGGAATAACAAAAAAACAGCAGAATAGCAAATCAAGGAGCAAACAATCGAGTGCATTTCTTCAGGGAACCAGAAATCCAATACACTCCTCAAGTTCAGACAAAAAATAGTGCAGTGCACACTCTATTATCCGATTTTATAATGTTATCCTGGAAGACATGTTATGGTATATAAGCATAAATACGTCAATCATTCCGAATACCAATTTAAACAAATGCGACATGTATTGATTGAAAATTATTCCTAAGATTAGAAGAAATCTATTTGGAATTTCAAAATAAATCATTTTAATGGCATTTTTTAAATGGTAAAAATGTACCCAAAACGGTTATTTGAAACTGTTTGCCATTAATTTCATCCATTCCACTGACTTCCTTGAATTCGACCCAGTCACCATCTTCGAAACCATGTCTACGTTCATCTAATGTAGTGACAATGCCTTCTTGGCCTTGTGAAATATTTGCAATCATTGCTGTTAAACACTGCTCTCCATTAGAGTCAAATACTTCAAATTTTTCCCCAAAATCACAAAATACCATTCTAAAGTAGAAAAACTTAAATTAACAATAAGCGTAACAAAACATTTCGTAAAAAACTATGTATAAAGACTGATGTATTTAGAAGGCTGGCCGTAAATACGGCTGCGAGAAAAGTTTCAGAACCAATGAGAACAGTAAAATACCGTACGGTCCAAAGGTGACGCAGGATTTCAATATAAAATTATATAGATGTAATTAATATATTCAGCTAATAGAAATATTTCATGTTGTAGTATATATATCCGCGTTTTGTCTGTGTGGTGCGGCTATTAGCAAGGTTCAAGTTAACGCCTTTTTTTCCGCAACAGTCAATCCGATCCCACGTGTTGTCGCAACTAAGAGCCACAAACCAATTAGATTTAAAAGTTTCCTCCTCACTTCTCTATTGTTGCCAGAAGGCTTCTCTTCAAACTATCCCACGGATCACATCATAGCCATATGTTCTCCTCCGAACTGGCCTGCCCACTTACCTGACTTCACTCCTCTCGACAATTATTTTTGAAGTGTCGCTAACTTTGTTCCTACCAATCTGCAACAACTACAGCAGAAGATATCTGGTGAAGGTACATGATAGACTGGAGTTCGTAATTGAGAACAATGGAGGTGCCATTGAACTACTGTTATAGTTTACTTGCAAACTCGAGTTGTTTTACCATATAATCATTTCATATGTTTTGGATTTGTTTCGTTGCTAAATATATATATATCGAAATCCTGCGTGACTTTTGGGTAGATCGGTATTTGCTTCTTAAAAGGAATTTCAAAATAAATATTAAATTTACAATGGCGGAATAATTAAATTGGATGAACACTCAAAGCTGACCACTTTTTATAAAAGAATTTTTCCCCACTTTCTGCAACCCAATTATGAAATTTGGAAATCATTAAATTTATTCACTATTGGTGAACGTACTCAAGGTCAATGTTGAAAATTTGTATTAATATATTCCTGTGCCTGAAATTTTTTAAAAGAAGCTGCAAATTCTCTTAAACTCCTAATGTCCAGGTAACATGAACCCAAACCCATTGAGATGCGCGTGTTCAAACACGCGATTTAAGAACGCATATGAACGGCGGTTAAAAACTTATTTCAAGTCATGAAAACATTAAGAATTCCTAGGTGTTTAAAGGTTAAATTGAAAATTAGATACCCTCCATCCAAAGTTCTTGGATACTCCACTGTATGTATAAAGATAGGAGGAAACAAACTAATAATTACCCAAACAGTCCCTTTGTTTCCGCAATTACCAATTTAATGTCTTCTTTATGACAAAATTCACCAATGCGTTGCTTCTCCTCAAAGGAAGATTCAGTCAAGACAACGACCTAATATTAAAATAAAATGTGAAAAATGCATGTTAAAAACCTACATTAAATTGTGCTAAGAACTGGTTACTGAGAGATCCAGTATACGTTGAAACTGGTACGTAATTATTCAATTCAGCTAAACGTGGACGAGTAATTTCTGCTCGGTTTTTCCCAAGTTCATTTTGTCGAATGTAGTACTAAATATATAAATAGTTCATAGAAAAATAAGGAATACTGTAATGCCTCAAGTATTATTATTACTTAAATAGTATATAAATCATTGATACACAAAAATACAAAAATGTGCAAAACTCAAAATCTCATTCGTGATGGAGATTTCCAATTATATACATAGTTACCTGAGTGCCAAGATCTGCAATTTCTGCTGGATTTTCATCGTGAATTACTACTTCTTTAACTCCTGCCAATATAGTGTTTTTAGCAATTTCAAGACCTAAGCCTTTCATTCCACTAATGAGTACTTTAGCATTTTTCATTCGCTTCATGGCATCCCGCCCAACAACAAATCTAAATACAATGAATTACTACAGTACTGGCCAAAAGTTTGGGAACACTTTCCAAATTTAGAAATTTTTTGTATTTTAAACTAAAAAAACGCAATGTAGAAACAATATAATAACACAATGTAGAAACAATATCATAACACCGTATAGAAAGCAAATAGTTAATTCAGAAAAACTCACTAATATTTTGTATGTCCGCCATTATTGGCCAAACACGCAGCAATGCGATTTAACATTGACTCGACCAGCTTTCTACAATAATCATCAGTAACCTCTGTGCACCATACCACTTTAATTTGCTCCTTCAGATCGTGCATTGGCGCTTCCTCAGACAGTGCTGAGCGGACAGTTTGTTGCGTGTAACATGCGTTGAATCTTTGGTTTCTTGGTGTGTGGCCGGTATGATGTAAACTGGCAAATCTTGCATTCGTCACTAAACATTACTTGATGCCACATCTCAGGGGTGTAGTGTTGGTATTGCCTGCAGAAGCGCAACCGGTTTCGAATGTCCTTTGAAGACAATCGGAGTTTGGCTGTCGGTTTGCACGATGGAAGGTCAAAGGTAGTATTCAATCGACGCCTAATGGTGCGTGTTGATACATTCTGTACTACCGCACCTAGTTTGCTTTGACTTCAGAAGATGAAGAGATTGGTTGATTGACGACGTAACAGTGAATGAGACGGTCAGTCTGAGGGGTTGTCACTTTTGGTCTACGAGACCGCTTATGAGAGGAAAAAATTTGCAGTTGCTGATAGCGAGTAACACTTCTGGATACCAAAGATACTGACACGCCCATTCTAACAGTTATAGCATGATAATTGTACCCCTTCTCGTACAAGATATGAATTTGAGCGTGCTTTGTTGGTGAAATTTCACTACCACGGACCATATTTCAAACTATAATGATAGTGCTTTTTCAGTGAAAATGTATTGTGTGTAAATCTAAAGTTGTGTTAATTTGATTGGCTAAATGAATCTGCTGTAAACTCTAAGAAAAAATTGGGAATTCCAGGAATTTTAAGAAGTTTCCAGGAAAAATGCATAAAACAAACTTTAGACAGGTTACTGTTCCCAAACTTTTGGCCAGTACTGTATATATATATATATA
>CABFPE010000077.1:769711-783326 GCA_900660155.1 Hofstenia miamia
ATATATATATATATATATATATATATATATAATGGAAATTACACAGTGCACTGTGCTCCGTTTTTGGATACCGATTTGTACATTTTTCATAGCACAAATAGTCACTACTTAATTCACGCAAACACTTCAAACTGAATAACAATCATAATATTGCATTGCATTCGTACTTTTTAACAAGTTATCTATAATTCTCTTAGTTTATAATCATAAAATTAATAGCATTAGGCACTGTATTGAGATACAGGAGAGGGGTCAATTACATGGGCTATCTAGATGAATATAATTATATGCAGGAAGCGTTGTACACTTGAATTAAACAAAAGATCATTCAATAAATTTTCAAATAAAATTGTGCAAAGCGTTATTATTCCTGCAGTAGAAATCTGATATTAATATACAGTAGCATCGCAATTTCTTTATTAATAATATTTCTAAGTAAAAATAGATGACTACTGAAGTTCTATGGAATGCTGAAATCAGCTAAGAAATAGGGCCAAAGTCTATTGAAAAATGGGTCTCCAAAGAACAATATCGTTTAAGCGCCAGATACATTAAAGCTCTAGATGAAAAAACATACATCATTACACAAATAAACACCTCGAAATTACAAGATATCGGGATTGACACAGTCACTCATTAATTTCAATTTCAAATTTGCAAAAAATAAGCTAAAAGCACCTAAATGACATTTGAATTATGCTAATCAGACTGGGGTAAAAGACCCTTAAAGTACTATTAGCTGGCATTTCTTCGATGATTAACTGTTAATATAATTAAATATTTTAATGTATTTTAAGATTCTTTATTGTATATGGCAAAAATTTTAAAGCAAAATTAATATTGGCAAATGTATTGAGTCGCTAGTACCCACTGGAAAATGTGCTGAGGTCTGATGAAAGAAAGTTTGAGTGCCAAAACAACAAAATTTCCAACAATTAAGCAACAGAACAAGTATGTTTCATTTCTGTGATGGTGTCATGAATTCTGTGAAAAACCAGGCTATTGTTTAAATGAATGTGTAGGACATCATGCCGTACATCAAAACTATTCAATAATTATTCAGAAAAAAAGATACAATTGCCAGGAAATAGGCCGGATATAAATCCAATCGAAAATGTGAACCAATGCTCTGCTTAATAACGAAATCTTCCAAATAAGCAAATGATTATTCTTAGTATATATCACAATAATACAACTATTATATAATTAAATTTTTTTGATTGAATTACACTGACACTCGCATGCATATCATAACTAAATCAAAATATCTTCTAATAAATTGGGTTATATTTAATTATTTATATCCATTAATTTTGGTTTTGGTCTACTTTACGGCAGTGTATGACTAGGATTAAAAAGGACTATTAAATAATCTTTGTTGTTTTTTGCTCTAATCTGCTCATCCTAGGTATATTTTTGAAATAACTTTTTGTTGCGTTTGGGTTCATATAGTAAACAAGCTTTTGATTTGATCACATTTGGGAAATCTGCCAAAATCAATCTTAATTGGAAAACTTCATTTCAAGCTATGATCAAAGACATACCACGATTTGTTGTGTCTCACGTCCATTTGTTCGTAAACTTAAATTCATTATTTTCACAATTTAAAAATATTTCAAAAATAAATAAGGAAATGGTTATTAAAAATAGTCAAACATTATCCACAGGAATTCATTAAGTCAAAATTTTATTCTTTTATTTTTGCCCAAAACACCCAAATATTAAACACAATGCGATACAACAAGTGATTGAAGAACATAAATAAATTTTTTTTCGAGATGCATATTTTAAAGATTCAATAAATAATGACATTGAAACCATGTCAAATTGTATATCCGAAGTTATCCAAGCAAAAGGTGCACACAAATTACTAGACATTAATTAATACAGTTTTTTGGATATCAGGTATGTTCCCAAAAAACAAGTGTTTTGCTACCCATTTTGTTATGCACTGTTTGTGAGTTTGTTTATGATCTACATATGATGCAATGTTTACAATGTCAATTATTGTGATGATGCAACATAATTAGTGAACTTAACACGTACAACATTTAGCAAAGAAATATATGATTTCGCATAAATCTTTGCAATCTATTTAGCAATTAAGAGCTACTTAATAAATAATCTAAACCCAAATAGGTATAAGCAAACTAGAATGTACCGATATCTTCTTGAAATCATTTACAAATATAATAACCAATTTTTGGTGTTTTGTTGCAAAAACTCAGCTTCGCGACTCCACTCGCTACACCTCGTGGCTGATATTAAGCTTACCCTTTTGGAATGTCAAGCTTGCTTTTCAAATTTTATATTTTTCCTTTTAAATAGAAGAAATTACAATAATCGTGATTTACACTTAAATAATTGAAATAATAGTGGATCATCTATTACTCCTGAACATGACAATATTTTTGGCATTAGAAAATTTAAAGACTATGAGTCATAGATATACGCAAAATAAGAGGAAAGCCTTCTAGTACTGATAGAAATTCCTAACGAATTATACTTATATTTAAAATAGTGCAAAGCCATATTTAAAAAAGTGTAGTTTTCAATTGCAATTCTAATAGTGATAAAGCATTGCAAATATTTCAGAATTTCTGATTTTTAGAATCCAAGTGTTATATTACTGGATAAATTACAAATTGACCCTAGTGCTAAAAATCAAGGCTTTAACATTAATCATTCGAAAAATAATCTATGAAGATTGAAGTTTGGCATTGCAGCGCTTTTGGCAGCAGGTATGTCACCACATTTAAGAATTTTTCGCAATTAAATATTCCGAGATTTCAATATGTTACATAGCGTATCCATAATAACAATCGGACCATTTCTGTACATATTCAGGAAAATGTTATGTAACAGCTCGTGATAGTGCGGGTGAAATTACACCCAAGTTTACATACTTCTGCGAAGACATTGCAGCTGCAGGAATGACTAGCTAGGACTTTTATAATTGAACTATATAAGGGGATTGGTATTGCACAAGAATTATTTAATAAAATTCTATGTAAATTGATATTAATTTCATATTTCTGACAACATAACTATTGGATCATGTAGTGAACAAAATATCATGAACAATCTGTACAAGACAGTAAAAGTCTTAGGGATACAATAGAAAATTCCTTGAATATTTCCAATTATATTTCTCATCAAATGGCGAAGAGTTTGATAACAATCAAAGGGAAGATTTTCTACAATACGGATTATTTGCACTACAGAAGCTATAGTTGTGAGGCATATTCCATGCAATAGAATGATTGCAAATGATTTAGAATCCTCTTCATTTCTGTATAATGAATTCCATAACGAATTTTCTAATAATTATTTAATTTTTTAAAATAGTCACATTTTGGCTTTGTAAAATTCCAAATAGTCATCACTTTACAAGAGAAAGGATGTATTTCAAAATGTCAGTGTTCATAGACCTAGATACAAAGGAGGATGGGCTGTTGTATTTTGCACGTCGAAGTCTCGGGCAGTTTATGCACTTATCATGAAATTTGATTGCTGAATTTAACTTTCCAAAATTGTTAATTCTAGGTAGTGAAAGAAGGTTGGGAAAAAGGAGGCTTAGTTTTTAATTATATGTTCAACAAGCTGAAAATTCTTTCCTGTGGATTGTTTGCGGTTGGACAATTTTGTTAGTAAAGTACATTTGAATGGCAAAAATAATAAAATCATGAAATTTGATATAAACATGCTGGCTTTATTGCTGATCAGCGGACTCTGAGAAATAAACATATTGTTTCTACGCAACACTGTTTATGACGTCATCTGTAACCTAAATTTAAATTTTTCAATATTTCATAGACCTAGACCGTAACCGACGTTTCGTAAACCTAAACCCTAGAACCTAAATCTAAACTAAAACCTAAATTTTACAATATTTTATAGACCTAATCCCTAACCCAAGTCACAACTTGACATTTCGTAAACCTATACCCTATAACCTAAACCCAACACAATTTTTCAATATTTTTAGACTTAAAACTAAAAATAATAAATTCTTAACATTTGATTAACGTATTTGACGTCATTTCGGCTTTTAGAAATCAGAGTCCGTTGATCAGCAATAATGCCAAAATGCTATTTCAAAAACTGTTTGGATGTAAATTCACCCCAAAACAACATAATTTTTAATGTTGTCACCAGTCGTTAATAAAGAATGGTTGCAATAGTTTTAAATTTCTATAAAATTATTTTAAAAAATCCCTTTTTAGATTATATGTACATAGTGTATCATTAATTTGATTTTCGAGAATAAAATACAAAAATCGGAAATTTTTCCATTGTGCCATGTAGAAAAATCGATTCTCTACATTCTGTGAGATTCTTAGAGGAATAGAATACCAAATATGCAGTGAGGGATACGCTATGTAACATGGGGGTCAGTTACCAGATCCAATGTTCATAGTACATACTACGTATCCAATCTGCTCTAACCTCTTAAGCATAGCTCGTTTTCATAACTCAAAAAACCTTAGAGGTCGAGCTAATTGCAAGCCTCAAATGTATTGAAACATACATGGAAAATATTCAAATATGAGCATACTAACTAATAGTGATTACGCAATTATTTTCATTTAAATTAATTTAAAAAATTTAATTTTATTAATGTGTAATTAAAACTTACAGTTGACGTGAATATAAGTTCTCATCGATTTCATTGTTTTCGTTATTGACTGAATTGCTATTAGGAGCAACTCCGTTATGAGACATCGTAGAAGCCTATGTAAAATGTATTGTAACTAACTATTTTAAATCCACTATTGCACGTTCACAAAGCACACAACCACGCGATAAACAAACTGTTTGAGAATGACAATGTGGACTAGCGTGCAGTGAAATGATGTCATTTAGGCTACAACATATTGCGTAGCTATTTCCGTGTCTACAGCCAATAGCACAATAGTGAACTGTAATGTTTGCATGACATCATTGCTATGGTAACCACACTAGCACTAGCAGGCAGTGGACGGAATTCGTAGTGAGAGTAAATCTATCAACACGTCGTTGTCTGAGACAACACATTTATAAAATGCTCAAAAGCCAAGCGGATTTCTTAAACCGGCAATAATTTTACTCATGTCAATTTAAAATGTAAAGATTTTTGCTTTAACGAAACTTATCATAATTAGAAATTATCTAAATTTAAATTTTAGCGGGAATTGCTTTTTTAGAAACAATCGAAGAACGCAAACCTTTTTCAAATGTAATTGTTAATTAATTTTTTATCATTTAATACAAACTCAAAAAAACCAACAGGTTTGCTAAAAAGGGTGAAATATTCAAATTCAAAAATACTAATGAAAATTTCATAACATACTTATAAGTAGTGTTAAAAACTAAACACTACAATCTTTCTTTTTATAAGAATCAAAAGGTTCAACATTAAAATACTCAAAATCTAAAAATTTTTTAAGGATAATTCTAATACTTAAAATATTAATGCAGAGATTTCTGAAAATCTAATATACTGAGACGTTGTTAAATTTACAATTATTTGTGTTTTTTCTACTAAAAATAAAATTTTCTTGTTTTTCACCCAATTTTGAACATTCAAATAATGATACCTGATTCGCTTCTGTAAATTTGACCTACAGAAATTTAGGAATCATGTAAGAATATTTTAGGATGATGTTGACTGAAGTCATTAACGCCTGGCATTCATTTCAAAAAAAAATTCTCTTAAACGTATGCAGCAGCCTTCGTTCATTTTATAGTTTTAAATGTTGAATATGGGGGATTATATACTTTTAAAAAGCCTGTTGTGAAATCGTGTGCATAATTTCAGGGTTGCAAATGTTTTAACGTTGAAATTTGATTCAACTTATGCAAAAATTGTGCAAACCATATTCCATTAATAAAGACAAGCAATAATGACTGCTTATATAAACTTTAGTAAGATTTTTACGATGAATAATGTAATCCAATCTAAATTCAACGAATTTCATTTAATTGAAATACACAAAATATCCGAAAAAATGTTACACAAACATAATTACCGATTATGATCGCAATTTATAATACACAATTATTTATCTATGCTTGTTCTGTTAAAACTATTTCAAATACAATAATAGTTTCCATGCGCGATCCTAGAAAATTTTGTACGGGACGGTAAATTGCCTTCGAAGTTTATTGTAAAACTATTTATTTGCAAATTATATATCTTGTTGCAAAAATTGAACTGTTGGGGAGTTGTGCTTTTCGTTGTGTTGTTCTGATTGGAAAATGATCAGAGTGGGGCATATAATAACGTAACCAATGATGATAATTAAAATAAAAAATATCAGTTTTTGCTCAACTTCAATTTAGCCATGCAGAACAAACGAAACACAGTTGATTTTCTGTATAACAACGGAAATAAAGAAGAAATTGCCAAAATTGTACCTAATATGACAGACTTTCACAAAGGGCAAACGACGAAACAAAGTCAAGGTTAGTGCAGCAGGACTATGAAAATGCCGCCAAAATTCTGTCCAAAAGTAATGGCTTGGGTCGCATGTCACATTCATGTTTATATTTGAAAATCATTCTCGAACGAACGTTTAACAATAAAAATATTGCGAACTTGTGTTAGAGTTTATTCCATATGCAAATGCTTTATGGGCTTTATACCCCAACACCTAGATATTAGGGCAACATGACGCAACCTCTCGCCTCGCGTGACACGAACAATTTCATGTTTGAAAACGACATTCAAATTCTAACAAATTCTCCTGATATCAGCAAAAAGTGGAAACGCGTGGACTTTCCTCAAGAACTTCGTGGAAAACAAAATTCTACTTGCGAAGGCGACACTGGTCTAAAAAATCCAAAAATCGCAACATGAAATTTCGCCGGTAATACGTAGAAATTTGGTGAGCTATATTTCCTTGCGTTTATCCAAATGCTTAGCAATCAACGGAAAATTTGTTAAAATTTAAGCCATGTGGTGTCTTAGCCAATTCATTTTTCTATTACTTCCACTTTCTCTGTAAATCTTTGCTAAATATGTTCATCTGTGTGTAAATTAATTTTTTGCGACAAGATGAACAAAATCAATAATACCTTGCAAAAATTGCAATGATTTACGAGGTTCACCACAAAAACTTTAAGGTATATATTTATACACACGAGAGCTCATCTTTTACAATACCTTTAATTCAAGGGAAAGCAGAAATTTTTTTGTAAAATAGGTTTTCATCTTAAGAAAGTAGCCAAAAATCATTTTTTATCATTCATATAATGTTTAGATGGTTTTTGAAAAAGGGGTGACGAGCCTGTCCCCTTTTAGCCCCCAAAACTACCCTTAACTGTTTTGAACCTTATCAGCAAATAAATCCAATGTAGGTATGTTCTTGATGCAAAGCAACAGTTTATTGAACTTAAATGTCAGCTTTTGTGACATTACTACACACGCTCGAATAATGAAGAGCTTACTGTATTGCAGCAATTTCTTTGCAATAATTTTGGATCAGCAATTGAGGAATTCACATAGTTAATTTAACCACCAAAAAGTAATTAGGCTTATAAATAAATAGAAGGGCATATAAAAATTGATATTTTTTAACATTGAAAACCATTCTTTCGTTTTTTCTAGCCGCACCAACATATCTATTTTAAGATCTCATCGACTACTAAAAAGGTATGGCACGCCGGTCGTAAAATGTTCTCATTCTTAGGTTTTAAGATCAATTTAATCCTCATTATATACTACATTTACATTAGTAACCACAGATAAATACACAGAAAATAAGATAACAAAATGCTTTAAGGCGGAAGTTAAAGACAATTGCGAAACGGTAACATGCATTGAATCAAATCAATGACAGAATTATTTTGTCTGTAAAAATGCTCAGTGTGCCACACGTTAAAGAGGAAATCATAATAAAATTTAATTGTAAACATTTCAAAATAGAAGCCTCAATAATCCATAGTTGAATAGTTATACTGGACTATGTATTTGATAGTTTGATTTTCAAAACTTTATCATACTTTCCTGATGTATTTCAAATCCAAGAAATAAATTCAGTTCATCCTATTAAAATGGTTCCAACTTGAATTTTCAAGATATGTTTATATCGACAGCTTGCGCGAGTGTCAAGGGCCTTTAGCTAAGAAATATGGAGCAGCAATAAGAAGCTATCGAAGCAAATAAGGATAAGTTTGAAGAAAGAGTAAGTTGTCAGGTTTGCCATCGATTATTTGAGAGATAAGTTTAAAAAAGTTGGTAACTATACCGATTGTTTGAAAATACATTTTTCACCAATAAATAAATGATCAATTACAACAATGTCTGAAAAAAATCAATTGAAGAAAAATACACTTCAATTCAACTGTGCTAGACAAGAACCAAAAGGTGAGAGCAAACACTAGGTTTGCCTTTGAACGCTATATTTGTTTGAAAATGATTTAATGAGAAAACAGTCAAAATAACTTCAACTTAGAACGTGATTTAAAATAGCTGCTTACAACTAATTGATGCAAAACAACCTTGCTGAAACACTTTTCACGTAAGTTTAGAATGACATGAATGAACACTGTTTCTAATTATGCCAACATCAGCCACTCAGTGAAAGACAACCCATGCATAAGAACACTCAGTGATTTTCAGAAATAAATAACAAATCTGAACCTCGAAAAACTACAGAGGCCCACACAACGAAATGAACCAATTATCAGTTAGATTAATCATTGAGTTCATTGATTTATGATATCAAACAATTTCAAAGAAAATTTGAATATCCTGGCTACATCAATGATAAATTATACCGAAATATCAGGAAAATCGTCTTGAATAGTTTTGTAAGACAGAATATCAAAGCATAACGTAGGCTTATCGATATAATGGAAATTCTAATCCTGGAAAATACTTTTACAAAAAAGATGTGATAAAATTATAATACAATGTATTTTGAACATTATTTGCACTGAGCACATGAGTCATTGTCTGAATTCAAACACCATAAATAAATTAAAATTACAAAAAACACCCAATTATGTAAAACTCTCGGTTGCTGACCAACTAAATTTGTACTACAATCTAGGCGTCTAGACTACAGTTTATGACATAGGTGCATGCGATTAAACGAATTTGACTAATCGTATGACAACTTACGTAGCAACTCATGGTTCTTCCATTGAAATGCACAGAGTTTAATGATGTGCCACATAGAATAGAAAATAACGTAAAATCAGTCTCACATCTCAAAAGTATTAAGTTTAACATTCATTAAAAAAATATTAATAATGAAAATTTTGACACAAAACATTTTTTTCTGGGTTAAATTTCTTAATAGATTACCTATAAATTCAAATTTTTATAAAATTTAACAAAATAATAATCCATAGGGTTATCAAAACATAATATTTATTATTTTTCATTTAATATGACAAAAGCAGGGTGGCAATCTCAAAACTTCATAGATTTTATGAAATAATGGAATTGTGTGCAGCAATAAACACCATTCTTAACATACTTGTTCTAAACAGGAGATTGACCAAATGAAGTAAATTGCTAGTAATGGAAATGTGTGAAAACCTCAAAACAAGAAATTTTAAGGAAGGAAACCTCTCTTTCTATACAAAACTATACACATTTAAGTAAAAACCTTAAATTTTAAGATTTCGTGCCAACCCTCATTACAATGCTGAAATTAAATTCAATACAACGTTCAAATTTTCAGGACAGCGACATCTAGCGAGGAATACGCGCAAATGAATATGCTTTAAATTAAGGATCATCATTTCATGATGTAGTTGATAAATAATATATTTTTGAAAAAACTTACCACAAAGAAATAAAACCTAACCGAATAATCAGTGCAATTTATTAGAAAATGTTAAAATTATTTTGAAATTCAAAATAGAAATTAATTGTAAACAGCTTGATTCGGCCGTGCAAGAAAATTGTGAAGATGTAACCCTTTTCATAACCCATGCAACCACGATAAAAAATGTTATCCTTGAATGCATAATTTACATAAAAATAAAAATGATTATTATGGAAACGGGAAACTAAATCGCAATGTGAAATTTATTAACATTGATAATACAAATGAAGCGATAGATGATAGATAATAATAAATAATGTTTTATACATTTATTTTCTTCCCGCCAAATTTCCATTATTTTCTCAAAAATCAACTGCTTATATTTGTTACTACAAACAGAATAACAATTTTTCATTTTTAAAATATTTGGCAAATGCACAGAAAAAGGAAGCAAACCCCTTAACTATATTAATACAAATAGCATAATCGTTGATATCTTTTTGCTATAAAAGACCTTAAAAATATTTTGAATTTATACAGAGAAACATTACTAGGTGTGCAAAATGAAAATGAAAAAAATCCTTCTTAAACGCAGGTAACATTTATGGTTTCAAAGTTAGAAAATTGTATCCATATTGGTATGTTAACTATTTAGAACTAGCGTTGACAAAGTAAAGCGCATAGAGATTATATGCTTTTAAATACATGTTATTTATATTATGAAGAATGCGTTTCTCAACGTCAACGTTCAAGCAATGTGATTTTGAACATTTAATTGGTATTTTCGTAGCGCTACCTTATAAAACATTACTATGTCTTTTCTATAGTATGTGACAAATTTGCTTCATCGAGTTTGGTTTAAGAATCAAACGTCACCATTTTTGAATCTTAGTTTAAATTAGTATTATGTAAGTGAATTGGGGCTGCATGATACAAAATTATGTTATATTACAAGTAGATTACAGTACATACTATTATATTAATTGAATTTGCACACACCATTTATTATTGTTTCTTTACGAAGTACTACGCCACGTTTTGATTTATAAGACCATGATATACTTACAGATTATGAAAAAATGAGAAGGCTTGTCAGACATTTTTAAATAGAATGGTATTAGTATTTTATATGTTTCAACTAAAATACATTCACTCTAACTTAGTTACAGAATATTAGAATTAATACTATGGAGTTTTGATGCCAAGAGGAAGGGGCCCAGTGGCCCAACAGGGAGGGCCATGGCCCCGTGGTCCTCCCCTAGCCACGGCCCCTGCATACATTTGTCAAGACAATGTCTCTATGTGCGCTGTTTATGTGGGACATTTTACAACGCCGTACAAGAGGTAAAGATATTACTAAAAGAGCGAATATTATACATATAAACTTTACGCAGATTGAGGCAAATAATCAATAGGCAGCCCACGCAAGTGATTTAGTGATCGAATAACGTGCAGCTAGTTAAGCTAATAAATCGAACAATATGAAAGAATAGCATTCATAATGAAATCGAAGAGTGTAAGTGGTAAACGACTAATAATTTTATGCGCAAAATGATGTCAAAATAATTTTATTACAAACATTAAAGTTACTTAATAATCCATAGCATAGACAGTAGACATAAAAATAAGTCCCTTCCATTGCTGTATTCTCCCATCGTTTGATGTAAGCATAAAACAAAGTGGAAGAAAGATAGGTATACAATCTATGCTCTGCGACTTGAGAGAATTAGTTACTTTGATGTAACACTTTTGAAAAAAGCATTTAAGTAATAAACGTTTTTGAACATTAAATAAAAACAATCCCCTATTTTGACAATTCATTCTAAATTCTTGTATTCTTAATATTTACCAAGAATAATTGACAGCACTAATATAGTAATCTATAAGTAGAAGAAATAAAACAGGAATACGCGAATTTTCCTTGAGCAGTACAATAGATAAACTTTAATACAAATGTCACGTAGGAAGAATCGCTGAGTTGACAAGCTTCACTTAAACAATTTAACGATTTAACGTTATAACGATTTGAATTGATATTATTTTGATAAAAATGTTTATACACCTCAACGTTAACTACAAATGACTCATGTAGTGCATTTATCACGTCCTTAAACGTTCAAGATATTGTTGGACAATGTATCGTATCGATCGGCACTATGTTAGAAGAATACATAAATTGATAAATAGCAATTTTTTACGTAAGCAAAGTGTTAACTTACTGCCGAAGTTCCGTTTGTACAAATTTTCGAACGCTTGCTAGGTGGGGATTGGGTTACATTTGAAGTCATCTAAAACAATATTCACACATTAATGAGGAATTTTCCAACCATTTTTGTCTAAAAACAACATACGACAAAGAAGGTTGTTCTTAGTAGAGATGATTTAAATATTATTCCACATGTTTGAGAAATAATTTTGGAATGCATATTATTATTATTAAATTGAATGTGTAAGATTCTTCAACGAAAGCAACAATTCGCGACAATCTTTGTTTCAATGAAACAATGTAAACCGACTTATTGACAGTCAAAGTAAACTGCTACGTTCAGAGTTAAATAACACAATTAAGTAGGGATTTATGAACAAACGTATGGACCAAGGAATATCTTACTGAACTCAATTCAGTTTCAGCACTAAATTTGAAATATTTCTACATAGAGAAAATTCGTTTTTAAATTCATGTATATTATAAATTTCTTTGGTAACATTTGCGAGATAAATTGAAAAATTTGGTTAAAACTATGAATGCATCAAATTTTGGTGCATTTAGAAAAGTTTCATATAGAGCCATTTCTAAAGTTTTTTTAATGGTAAACATATTTTTGAAATCATCGTGTCCTTCATAGAGCATTCGTGTTATGATAACATCTAGATTTACATGTATTACTTGCACTTAGGCAAATTTTGATCTAAGAAATATTTTAATAGAAATTTGGTTATAAAATTTCAAGGCGGATATTAAATTTAATAACTATGGAATAACAAAATGTTACACACTGGCTGCAGTTAGGTTCTTAGGATATGACAACCTAAATATAGTGTGCAGCGCTATTCCTTAAGACTTATTCTTAAATAAAACTGTCAATGACAATTTTCGGTTAGACGGGCAAGTGCTGCAACCAACGCGAATAAGTGGATTTCAAACAAGACTGGGACTTGGGTAAAAATACAAGTCTTTGGTTGCAAATTTCCTAAAACATTATGTACATTGCAAATATTAAAAAAAATTGATAAATCATCCACAGCAATAGCAGAAAGTATGTTAGTGCAGAAAAACAAATAATTGAAGCGAAAGGTTTTCATCCAAATTGAATAATTTGTGAATGAGAGATCTTATTGATGTTGACCAACCAGACAATGCACTTGATTCCTTTGTGGTTTACTCTGTCAAACAAGGTTGAGCAGGGTGAAATTTTATGTATTCACGATTTCATAGGGAAGTGCATGCGTTCCAGAAGCTATGATCTCAATCCAAAAAATACAAGAGTCGCCCGATTATTTCAGGGGCCCACCTTTCATGGCACGGGGCCAAACTGGGCGTGCAGCATAAAACGCTAAAAAAAGAAAAAAATATATAAACTGTCACGTATGCTAGTCTAAGTTGTCATTATTGATCATAAAATAAATTTGTCTATGATGCATATGTAAGTATGCATAGATTCAATTGTATGTGGGTCCGAACATAGGACGCATCTATAAGATGAGACCAACCACCAGATTTGAGTTTAAGCCACATTTATTGATAATAAACCATTTAAATATATCACTTCGTAATTTTTTTTTCTTCAGTTAAGTTTGTCGCAAATAAAAATTATATATACCCCGATATATATATATATATATATATATAT
>CABFPE010000077.1:793860-812786 GCA_900660155.1 Hofstenia miamia
ACGCTGGTAGTGGGGGTTTTCCAGGACAGCTTGTGATGAATGTCCATACAAAGAAAGCGAATCGAATCAACTACAGGAATGTCATCAGGGAGCGAAATGGATCGGGAGCGGCAATTGGAGATAATCATTTGACTAGATTTCTTCTTGTTCAATATGAGGCCATTTTGCATGCAGTAGTTGGTGATATCACTGGAGTCCGTAGTTACAACGCTCGAGTGCTTCTTCAAACGAACAATTGAATTGATATCATCTGCGTACTTGACGAGGAAGGAGTTGCTAGGCAGTAGATCCGCGAGATAAAATATGAACAACAGAGGACCAACAAGTGATTTTGTTAATTCATCTTCATTTCAATATATATATACATATATAATACAGTTTAATTAGTTTATAGATGGTTCGGACCGGACATCTGGACTCTGAGAAGCTAAAGGCGAGTTCCTGTCCGAAAGCAAGAAGAAATGTTCGTCGAGCGGTATGCAGTCTGATGGTTGCGATCTCTGGTTTCACGGAACTTGCGCGGGTCTGCAGGACGATCAAATCAAGATGCTCGCGGATTTACACATCACTTGCTGGTTCTGCGCAGAGTGCTTCGACCTGCGTTCAATGGCGGTCGCTGATGACAAGGTTGCGTCAATTTAGTCGAAGGTGGATAAACTGCACACAGACATCGTCTGCAAAGCTAAGTCCGTCTGTCGCTTTTCCGGAGTCTAATTGCAACGGTATTCGAATAAAAAACCTGCTTGAATCTACTGCAAAATTTTCCAGCGAAGGAATTGAGCACGAAAAGTCTCACGTAGAAGATTTGTTGAAGCATATGGACAGCTCACAAATTACTGACTTTTACCGCATCGGTCAAGTAAACAAGAGTGGCGCTCCACGTCCAATGATTGTTGAGCTCGCCACACCATGGCAGGTGCGTAAAGTATTGGCGAAAGCTTTCATGCTGAAGGATTACTCAAAGAAATTCTTCTTGACTAAGGAACTTTCTCCTCAGGAAGCATTTCAAGAGAAAGCACTGCTTAAAAAACGGTATGAGCTGACATCTTGTGAACGCATTGCTGCTCAACTCTCCCTTAATTGAAGTGTTCAATCTTCCTATCCGTGGTGATTCTCACCTCGACCGGGTGTTCACGTCGGAGCCATCTATCTTCACGGATGGAGCCACCATTCGTCCATGCATAGTCATTGATCATCTTGCAGTGGTGGCAAAACTGACGGTATCTGCTCCTGACTCTCGTATTGTTTTTATTCGAGATCAACGAGAACAGTGCAAAGCAAGATTTAATTTACCCATGGACACGCTTAATCTTTGCTATATCTTGCAGATTGCGGATGCAGAAGTTGCCCTTCAAGAAATGACAAGGATTATATTGCTGCTGATAAACGAATTCTGTCCTAGTAAAAGAGTTAAACTGGGTGCAAAAGATCCGCCTTTTGTTACTCAATTAATAAAGCTGTTACTGCGCAAGCGGTATCGCCTGTCTCTCTTTGAGACATGTCATTTCCAGCATCTCTTAAGACTGCCTGTGTTCATCCGCTGCCAAAAAAGTCCCGACCAAAAAAACTGAATGACTTCAGACCCGTCTCTGTCACACCGGTGATTGCACGAATATTTGAGCGAATGGTCTGTAAAAACTTTGTTTCAGAGAACTATAATTCCTGGGTTTCTCAGAATCATTTCGGATTTCGCAGAGGTTGCTTCTTTCTGAGCAAGCACTCATCAAGATTTTGAACGACATTATGTTGTTTCAACGCCGTGGCGCTGATTATTTTCGCTTATTCGCCTTGGGCATGACCAAAGCGTTTGATATAGTGTCTCACACAGCTATCATAAATGGGCTTCTAAAATGGATATATTGTCAACTGGGTGCGCAGCTTCCTGACCAACCGTCCCATTATTTTCTTGACAAAATTGAGGCAGTGCATCGAAAGGCAGTTAGACTGGGAATAACCACATGGAGTTTTAGTATTAAGCAGTGTGTGGAGCAACAGGATGAGCGGCTCTTCCAGAAGATTCGAGAACCTTCCCATCCATTGCATATATACTTACCAGAGCGAACCAAGTATCTTGAACGAAGATTGCGAGATCGCTTACCTCCAACAACTGCTAATAGTAAGAAATGGATGTCTTTTTAACCCCAACGCTTTTTAAGAAACTCACAATATAGAAGCTGACGTTTTTATGGATCCATCAAGTAGACTTCATAGTTGTAATTGTTGTTTTGTGAATGTTTTTTCACAATTTATATATATATATATATATATATTGATTGATTGGTATATGACTGTTGAATTTTAGTTGGTAGCCATTAAAAACAGCGATTGTTCTAAAAATTATTCCTTAACTTTCACTCATTGTTTATATAAAGCTAGGGTATAACCGATGTTCATTGTTCTTAGTATAAATACGGAAATGAGTCTCCACTATTCTTAAACTTTTTGTGTGGAGGATCACTGATTAATCGCTTCTTCGCTCACTGTAATAGAAACACGTGTATATTCCACTCAGTGTATGATGTGATTTCACTGACTTCAGTTTCTTGGTTCATGTTTCTGTTGAGTTGTTTTTTCTTATCGAATGCTAGGCATGAGGCTTGCCCCGTTGTCTTACAGGGTGTTCTTATTTAAGAAATGAATTTATTATTTTATTAACCAATTTTGAATGTTCTTTTGTGCAATTGCCCAATGTCTACTTTTATATGCAACCAGGTTGTTGAAGAATGTCTTTTATTTGTTTATTATCTTTTGCTGTAATGTAGATTGACAACTAAACAATACTAATACAACCTTTGCTATCAAACTGTTTCGATGTAATTTTAAGAAATGTTGCCACATCTTTGCTTTCCTCCATAGCTATTTTTTCACGAAAACGATGCAACATTAATTCTTTAGGAAATATTTTATTTTGTTTGAGGTCAGGATTGGAAAAAAACGGATATTTATTGATAAAAAACAAAAAAAATACGTTTTAAACGTTTTAAAATATTTTAAAACACGTTTTTTTTTCAAAAAAAGAATTATTCAGAGTCATCATTCAGAGAACGAAGACCAAATGCTAGTTTTGTCACCTTGGCAGAGTCTAATCGATTTCGCAAGTCAGAGTGGATGAATCCCATTGAAGAAAACACCCGTTCTACTCCACCAGAACTCGGTACCATAGACAGCAATAACTCGGCTAACTTCGCCATTTGAGGGTTCAAGATACCCAACAACGTGTGCGCTCGAATGAAGTTCGACAACTTTGCATTTGGTGTTGCTTCAAAAGCGTTCTTAATAATGTCACGCTCTCCTCCAAGATAATTTAAGAATCCTGCATTTGTTTCTGTGTCTTGGGTTTCCTCTGCCCAACTCTTGACCATTCTCATCTACGATTGATTTAGTCGATTTCCAGTGAACTTTGCTGCAAACCAAGCAGTGGAGACTGAGGAGTTGTAGCGGGTCTCTGCCTTCTCGAGCCATTCTCTGTTTTCTGGTGAACCCCTGAAAGATTCCAGCACATCTTTCCACACTTCCACAGCTTCGCCGATGGTAACATGGTCACTTTGCATGCGATTCAAGACATCGCAAATTGGTTTTAAGCACTTGACACCATCTTCAACATTCTGATAAAGAACTAAATCACGAATCAATTTCACAATTTTCTTGCTCTTAGATCCGGAAAAATACACGGCATTAACATCTATAATTTTTCTGAGTTTGTTCCAGTTACCCTGGTACCAAACCAGTAGTTTCAGGGAGGAATTACATCATACCGCAGATGGTAATGGAGGCTTTGACCCGCCTTCTGTTTCCAACCACGCTTTGGGCAAATGCGTATTGTGGAAGAACTTCGCAATTTCTACCGCTTTGTTCACAATAGTAGAATGGGCTAGGCCCTGAGCCAGGAAGTTCAATTGATGAGCCGCGCACCCATATTGCGTTATTGCGGTAGATGCACTGACGAGTCTTCTCATTTTATTCATGTTTTCCGCGTTATCGCTGACTAAAGCGGTAATCATTACACCAAACTTCTCTTCTGCCACTTTGATTTGTGACTCTGTCACCTCTGCCAAGTACTCTCCCGTGTGTTACTCGCTGCTCGTGTCAAACGTGCTAACTATATGAACTTTGTCTCCGTGTTGAATGGACGATGCAAGAATCGGTTTATTATTGACATTCGACCATCCGTCGATACAAAGTGTGACCCGCTTACCAGTTAATTTGGATTTGGCCAAATCTTGTAGCTCCTGATGGACCTTGTCCAAAATTTCTGAAAATATCGTCTTCCTGTTTGGAGGACTATAACCTGGATACAGATCCTGAATCAAATTCTTGAAGTGCTGGGATTCGGCCGCTCGGAAAAGGATATTGTTTGCGAAGAAAAACTTCCCCACTAATAAATTAAATTTTTCGGCTTGGACCGAAGTGGTTGACACCGAGAAATTAGAAATCCGAGGCTGTTTCGCTACCATGGGGAATCCTCTCGACTGCTTGTTCCAGGAGCTCCATGTTTTGGCGTATGTTTTTTCATTCTTTCCACTAGAGCTGCAAAAACATCCCCACACGTGTTACACTTAGCCTTTCCATCTACCTTTGAATATTCGGCCCAGATTGGATCGAGTTTTCGACTTGCACTGTACGGGAACCCATATTTAACTGAAAGAAACAATAATGTTAAAGCTACAAAGTACAAACGTAATGGACATTCACGCAACACCGGTAATTATAAATACGCAAACATTTATTAGGCGTTACAGCAGTGTATTACAGATAAAACGAAAATGAGTAACGCTCTCATTGGTACAAGTGAAATTATTATCCAATTAGATTTGATGTTGAATCTCACAGCACTTGCCCTAGCGGATAAAACAGATTTTCTTTACGCTTGACTTATGTAATGGTCATTACATGTATTCAGTTCAGTTTCGGTTCGGTCAGTTATTTATTTGAAACAAGGAAAGCGCGAATAATGAGTGGACTGATTTTGAAAAAAAGCATTGAAAAAAACACTGAAAAAAATAAACGTTTTAAAACATGTTATAAAACACGTTTTAAAACACCTCTGTTTAAGGTCAAAGATAACCAAAGATCTTGTTAAAATAAATACTTCATTATAGTTTTATACTTTCATTTTCAGTCGACATATCATATTAGACAACTAATTCTTATATAGAGCCACAAATGTGATTTGGGTTTATGCAAATACCTAAAGTGCATTTCAAACCCTGCTATTTTTATAATTATAAAGATTGGCTATGTTTTGGTTCGTCTTTACCAGCATTGCTATGAGCAGTACATAATTCAATATTCTCAATGTTATCGTAATTTCATTGATGCCTATGTATTATTAATATTGTTAAAAATAGAATATTTTAGGTGAAATTGATGAAGAGATTGACCAAAGTTTGAATTTTGCTGAGATCCAGGCTGAGCCTCTAAATCCTGTATTACACTGAAGTTGAAGTTCTGCAAACTCAAATTTTCAACAATCTTGTTTTCATCTCCAGTTCAATCTCAAACAATGTTTTCAATTTTATTCATTTATGCATTAAAGAGTGAAGTGGTGTTTTTGAAAATCATTATCATTATTTGTAATTTCCTACAATTATTTGAGTCAAGTCAAATGTATTGCAAAAATATATATATATATATATATATATATATATATTATCAGGGGTGGATACAGAAAATGTAGAATAAAATGCTAAGTGCGTAATAGGCTGGGAATGAAACTATTGAATTGTCAATTTTTAAAATTCACCACTGTGTGCAGAGTTCACCACCATCTACTGACTCCAAAACTGGAAACAGAATTCGTGCAATTTTTGCAAGGCTTAGTACAATTACGCTATAATAATGGCATGTTGTGTTTTTCGGAGACCAAATGTATAAAATTAAGTAAATTGCAAAATTTTCACCTAGTGGTATGAATGTGTGCTTAGTCTCAATTTCAATCAATATTGTTAAATATTTGGTTAAAATTAAAGAAAATCAACCAATTCAAAAATCTAAAGCTTTTGCTAAAATCATTTAAATTAAAAAAAGTGTGCAGTTTTGATGTGACACACAAATTTGTTTTTGGATTTTTGGAGTAGGTGCATGGTGTTGAATTTTAGTACAACAAATTTGACCAAGCCTATGGAGTATCGTCAAATGGGATAAGGAGGAATGTGTTAAGAAATAGAAGTGGTAGACAAGGAGAAAATTTTATTTAATTATTACTTTGTGTATAAATTAATCAATAAAGTTTATGTGCCACGGGGTAGGCGTAGCTATGCGCATCTAATTTCATTAGTATTTTTTAAAAGTAAAATAATTTAAAATTTTTTGCTTCAACTGAAATACACCAGAGAAATCACATGTGTTCCTATTCATCCTCATCCAAAAGGATGAATTGAAATACTTTTAAAATTTAAACAATTCCTGAAAACTAAATATTCTTACTTTTATTGAAATGAAATTTCAGGATCCATAGGACACATTATAGTTTAAAAGTTCAATGAAATACGTATTACAACTATTTCAAAAAAACTGTTTCAATTCACGCCATTTGATGGTATTAAGGAATTTTTATTGTTCAATTTTAATGAATTATTCTTATTTCCAATATTTTATTTTATAAATGTTTCTTTTTTCTGCTTGCACCTCTCGAATTTGAGTGTCAAATAGGGGATTACTTCATTTAGATTAGTGGCTTTGCCCTGCATTTCATATTCTCTTTTTTCAAGCATTCGCTTATTGATAGGTTGCTGATTTTTGAAAGCACGAACCACAGCGGGTTTGTAAAAATTGCATATATAATAAGAGCAAACGTTGAAATCGAACAGCGATTTAGAAGAACGATAACTCAAAGTAGTCATAACTCCAACGCCTCATAGTTAGCAAAGTGCAATTTGGTTAACTATCAAAATTTACATACCCACCAATCTCAAACAGATTTAAGCGAATATTAACATGTGGATTGATTACATTGCGCAAACTCGGTCTGCAATAATTGGGGCTGAGTTTTTGATACAATTGTGCCATTACTTTGAATAGAACAACCCTAATTCGAACACATTCTAACATAATTTTTAATTCACTATAGCATAATAATAATAATATCAGGTCGCAGCATTTCATAAGAAATTGGTTTTCATGACATCTATCGTAGCACAGAGGTACTTGGAAATGAATATTTTGTAAAATAAATGCATATTTGTACCTATATATATATATATATATATATATATAAAGATCGAACATCATTAAAAACAAAGAGCCAGTTCCGAAAAATTTAGTTTCTTCCTTAATATATAAATATCAATGTGATGATTTTAAAAAATCATTCATCGGAGAAACTAAAAGATATCTAGGAACCAGAAATATATTTACATAAACATACTGCAAGAGAAGATAATTTCTATATACTATTAAGATCAAACTATCCAAAAATCGGTGAAGCGATTTTTATTAAGGAAACTAAAAAATATTAACTATTAAATAGAAAACAAAGCATGTTAACATTAAAATATTAAGTGCTTACAATATTTATTTATAAAGTGTAGTTATTGTAAATTTATTACCGCATTATTGTTATACTGATGATGATTTAAAATCGAAACCGGTCTATTCTAACGTCAAGCTAACATGAATATATCAAAGCTCAGAATAATTACATTTGAATATATATAAAAATATATATATCCTTAGGAAATGCTGTGACATGATAATTAAAGAAAGCCTAACAAGGAAGGAACTGAGACTATTTCGAAACAATGAAGCAAAAATTGCTTTGAATACCACTAACACCCAGATTATTAATTGTAAATGAACGTTCACTTGCCAAACCGAAATGAGTAAAATATTTGAGTGTGGGCATGCTGGACCATATTTTTAAGTAATAGGCATTAGTATTGCTAACTACAATGTATATCGATATTACCGATCAACTCATAACTCAGAAAAGGTTATTAGTAGTTTAAGTATGTATGCATATATGTTCGTAAAGAGATATAGTCTGAATAATTTGAACCTAAAGGTTCTCCGTTTTAAGAAATCATGTAGATTAAGTATCAATTAGCTGTCAAACAATCAATTGTCAATCTGTCAAAAGATTCGACTGTCTTTAAAATACACAAATTACTGTGATTATCTAGCTTTGGCATTTGATTAGTGAACGCAACATTCTAATTAATCTATGACTATCTATTGTGATTTTAATAAATTCTCTATAAACTAGAGGTTGACGTCTATTGGATCTACCCAAATTTCTGAAAAATCAACAAGATGCGGAGAGAAATTGGTTCGTGTATTCCGAACTCCTCGTAAGCTGTTTAGTAGAACAAAAATGTATATGACAACCATTTCATTCTACCATTAAGGTGTGCTTTTAAACCATTTGCTGCATCTAAAATTGAAATTAGCTTTGTTAAAATTAAGGAGATCTGAAAACATTGCAATGAACAATTCTAACTTTATTGAACAGTGTGTAGAGAACCCTCTAAATTATTACGTTCAGACAATAACTGACAGCATACTAAATATGCTTAATATCTATTGTTTTCAAGATAAAATGAAAATTACGAACAAGGACGTTTTCTACGTAATATCAATACCAAACTTGCTGAAGAAACAATTAGAATTTATTCTGCAAGAATCGTTTCAAGGAAGCCGCAGAAGTTTATTGTTGCATCCAAAAATATTGACAGCAATATTAGAATAGCATTGTCAACGGAGTTCAAGAATTCGTGGAATGTCAATTATATTAATCAAGGCAGTTTATTATTAACATCTGTCGTACGAATAATTGTTTTCATCCCGAAACATCACAATCAGAAAACCAGTTTACTATATTTCTAGCTATGCGCACAATACGGGTCAATTTTTACCTGCATGGAAAATCCGCCATTCTATCTCTCCAAAGGTACCACATCAATCGAATTCGAAAGAATTACAGCAAGTTGCTATAAATCCTGTTATTACACAAGGAGCTTATCAGGCGATTCTAGTTTAATATGTCAACTGAAGATCTTGGAAATTTTGAGGAACTTGAAATATTCATTAGAGAGCTTGTTACATTACTGGGCGACAGAAGAAATAGCTCTTACAAAGCAGCATAGGCGTACTACTAATTAATCAAACTGAGTATTGTCTGTTCAAAATTTACGGACAAAGGACACTGATGTTATTGGCACTTACTGATGATGGTAAATTAGATGATGATGTCTGTTCGCTTGAAGAAACTGTAGCCATCAACTGGTGAAAAATTGCAGTGGCTTAGAGCTAATTGAAAGAATTAATACAGCAACATGATAATCTTTGTCCACCAACAAATCTAGTGAGACAACAGATTTTTTAAGATGAAAGTGTGTCATATTCATTCTTCAACATGTTTTTGGCCCAGGCATGAATCAATGTGATTAGTGGGCAATTAATAGATGCTATTCGAGGACACAAATTTGACAATGGTGTATAATTTCCTTTACTGTGCTTTGCATAAGTTCGGCACTTGTCAGAAGAGCAGTTTCGTAAAGGACTGTCAGCATTGTTTGAACATTGTAAGTATGATTTCATCAAGTAGTGAATATATTATTTGATTTTGTGTCATTTTCAATACATTTTTTTTCACAATTCTGGATACTTTGTGATCAGTCCAAGTATGAGAGGAAAATAAATTCAGTATATTTAACATTATTTTAAGAACGTTGGACATAAACATGTTAAATATCATATTAAGTATACATGGAAGTCTGCTATTAAGGTGTGGAACGAGTTTTACATCAAACATTTCTGATTAGATATTCAAGTGTGTAATGTATTGCAAAATTTCGTTATTTTCAATAGAAACATAAATTTATTGTAGAAAAGGATACATTTCGAATAGTGGGAAGCAAAAATAGCTGTGTTTGTTAAATGTTTTTTATTTTTCTACAATTGTCGAAGTTATTTGTTATGCACACACGCAATTCTTAGTTTTGATAATCTAAATGTTTTGTAAGTGTGTGCTTTATTATAACTTTTGCAGTTTTTCCGCGTTTCAACTCTGATTTGTTAATTGATTGATTCAATGTTCTTCAACTGTTGAATTCAGCACTTTTAATATGACATTTTCACCAAATGGTTATCCTGGCTAGCCGTGTAAAAAATGTTGCCGCCTTTTTAGAAATACTAGTATTTAAAGGCCCATGACCTACGTTTATTATCTCATCGACGATATTTCCTATTATTTTAAATATACGCTTTCTTACGTCATTTATTTTTGGATTATTATAATTTTAGATAAAATGACAACTACATTAGATACTATGGTTTCTGGAACAGTCTGTGTAATAACTAACGATGGGCGAGTGATACTTGGTACACTCGCTGGTTTCGATCAGACCATCAATGTTATTTTAAAGGAATGTAAAGAGCGAGTGTTCAGTCAAGATTCTGGCGTTGAGGAAGTTGATCTCGGCCTCTACATTATTCGTGGTGATAATGTTGCGGTTATTGGTAAATGTTAACTACAAATTTATTTTCTATTTTTCAATTTTGATTAATGTTTTCAATTTAACATAAATGCCAATCTCTAAAATTGGAAATCATGTTAATATGCTAAATTTTTTTTTTTCGAAATGGGATTTCCGCAAGTGTCGTTTCTCACATTTTGAGAGGGATATGTATTAGCGGTTTGCCAAAGTAGCAAAACACGTCATTTTTACAACGACGTGTATTTTCAATTTCATGTGTATATTGATTTTTGTAAAACAACGTAATTTCTAAGAATGTTTGATGTGCATTAAAATAACATTGATATTCAATTGAATTTTAGTTGTGAAAAATGAAGTACATTCCAATGTTTTTAGAAAGCAAGCAAATGTTATCAGCTACACCACAATAAACTATTGTACCCATCGACATCTTATTCTATGTAATCATATTAAACTGGTGTTTTTCAATATTCTTCCTGAGTTGCATCAATTGTGCTTAGATAGTTGGCTTCATTTTGTTTTATTACATGGCACATTGAAGATGTAAATATATAATTTAACCTTCTAAATACCCTGTCAACCCAGGTCAACATTTCAAAATTTAGTAGGGTGGTAATTTTTGAATAACTTTAAAATTTTATGGTTAATTCCCAAAAAACAATTTTTTATAATATATCATGCAAAATTGTGTGATTCTACAAGGTATTTCATTACAACAAAAAATAATACATCCGCAATTGCTATGGGTTCGCCAGTTACAAATGCATCATAAAATGTAGAAATCGAGTTATTGTGATTTTTTGTTGAATGACAAATTTGGCATAAAACCTTGAAACAAATTATTATGTTGCATTTAGTTGTAGAAACTGTTCTCAAAGTTATGCAAAAATCTCCCAGTGGCCAAGCCACTAACTTTTGAATTTGGATTTTGGAATATGTAGCTTTTGTTATAATCTAACCATTTTCTACCCATTATCAACAATAGATTTTTGTTGGTATAGGTTTGAGTTTCATTTTTATTATTAAGCAGATGTTACACGATGTACTTTGTCTCGGGGCAAATGAACTAAGTTAAATGCTGTGATACACAATAGACCATGCCTCGGCACATGCTCTGAGACTAATTATAGTTATCTTGTGCCGGGGAGATAACAAATATGTAAACAAAAGACATCATTTTACAACATTGATGAAACAAAATCAGCTACGTTTCTACTAAGATATGGACATTACTTTTGCATTCACAATGAAATTTTGTCTTTAACAGATCTACAAACTACAGCGTGAATCAAACAAATGCAGCCGCACTATTTTATCGTGCCATTCATATACACATACATATTTAATGTAATACTAAAAAACTGCATGTTGCATCAATCTATTTAAGGATCGGGAAAATTCCTTAAAACTGTGAATGTATAAAATATTTCATATTAAAATTTGCAGTCGTGGACTATTGAATATCTTGTCAAGCAGGGTATTAAACAATTGAGTGCACTACTATTTTTGGGTAACAATTTGAAAATAAAGTCGATTTTCTAAGTTCAAAAAGTGATTAATTACTGCAATAATTGTACTTGTTTTTCAATATTATTCCAAAATTGTTACAATTTCTCGTAGATGGCTTCATTTTATTTTATATCGAATATTCGAAATGTAAATAAATCAGAGATGAAATCCGGTCACAAAGATTGACCCGGCGACCGGGCTGAAAATGTGACCCCATGATCCGTTCTTGGCCCGGGTGTCAAAAATTTAAGTAAAAACAATTATCAAGAAGATAAAATATTAGATTCCAAACCTGTTTTGCTTAATAGCCATGCAGACTATAGAAAGTGATTCCAAAATATAAATATACAAATATAAATTAGTCTAATTTTGGTTCACGATCGAACAACTCGGAATTTGCACATAAAAATTGAGAAATGTTTGCTGCATAGTTTCCAGCAAATGGAAGTTTAAGCGCTTTGAGGGCTGGTATGATGCCTTTTGTTTCTGCATTTCGAATTAATTTTAGCACCTAATAATTCAAATGATGGGGTTACTAAAAGTAAACAAAGGGCAAGTGTCTTTAAAAGCACGATGTCGCAATAGGACGTGACTAAGTCCACTAATTCTACCAAGTTCTTGTAGTTGATAAACTTTATTATTACACTGGGAGCAAATGTCCATCGTATTACATCCCAATAATTTCGTTTCAAAATTGTTCTCATGACACTGCGTAATTTTTGGTGCTCGGGATTTGGTACATCTTGTATTTTTCGGAAAAAACTTTGACTATTGGATACTGATTTCGAACATGCTAAAATGTTATACCACTTTCATACATATTACTAACAATTACGTAAATATTAATTTTGGATTTTGGACTTCTCAGTATAACGAAATGTTAAATATATGAGCAGAAATGGGTTGGGTACTTTCCGTAGTTTGATTTAAGATATTCGTACTCTAGTTTTCAGGATTGGTGATAACACAATTTTTTTGTTTCGAAAACTTAGTTTTTGCTCCTAAGTATTATACATTTTAGAGAAATTGTGACTTAGAAATTAACCATAAAAAATTTAAAATATGCGGTTGGAGTCGAATTTTGTAGAAAAAATATTTCTTAATGTTACTTATTCTCCTTATAAACAATACCAGAGCAAGTTCATAGAGTTCAACAAATGTGAGTTGTTAAATGTACCGTCCTTTGAAAGATTACTAGAGACTTTAACATAAACCTATACAATACCAAACTGTCTCACTTTATAAAAAACTTCTTCAATGGGTTTGGATTACATAATATATAGTAATGGCACCACGCCAACTCGTTGTATCCATTCAAGATGCATCTTGATTGACTACATAATTTCAAATACACAACATAGATAAACTTGTCTTTATTTTATATGCAATTTTAGTGACCACAACTTATTACTTGTTCATATTCAAATGCATGTAAACAGCTGCAACTATCTTTAAAATTGTTTAACTCAGAGGAATTTATTCGCGATTTTTACTCAATCAACTGGAATTTAATTTATTAAATAGACAGAATTGAGGATGTTTTCAGCAATTATTTGTCTACCATTGAACATATACTTGATAAACATGCAACATTACGTAAGTTCTAAATGTTTCAAAAACAATTCAATTCAAAAGTTTGATACAATTTTCAAATTTGAAAAATCCAAACTTGTAGAACTTTTCAATAACTGTAGTGACTACGGCTTATATAGGGCTACAAAATATCCCTTAAATTTCTTGAAAAGACGAATTTTGAAACGCATTCATTATTACTCTTTGAAAAACGTATCTCCAACAAGGATAAATTAGATTGCTTAAGCACAATCTCAAACAAGACATTGAACAGGCGATCAGAGATCAACTCGAAATAGCCAATTATTTGAACGATTTTTTATCAATATTGGTAAGTTTAGAGGAAAAACTACCTATTATTCTGACAGAATAATACCAAAAAAAACATTTAGTTTTTATTTTATGAGGGAAGAAGAAGTACTTAACAAAGTTCTAGCAAAGAACAATCTAAGGGATTATGTAATATGCCAAATTTTCTACTTAAGTTGCATTAGTCAACACCATCCAATTTTATCATACATATTTAATTTGTGCATACTTCATTCTTATTAGCCTAAACTTTAGAAGTTCACCATAATGATGTCTATTTGTTAAAATAATAACCCAAGTAATACATGTAACTACCGTCCTATATCAGTAATCCACATGATATCAAAGAAATTTTAAACAAGCCTAAGATCGCAATTGAAAATCTATTTCAATGTCTATAAGTTAATTGTTCGGATTTAGAAAATGTAGATGATCTCGGGATGCCTTGTTGTTGCATTCCTTGTCCTTTCAAAGGCATTTGATAGCATGTTACAACAACTGGCAACATATGGACTTAGCTCTGAAGCAATATTTTTAATTGAACGTTTCTTAAATGATCGACAGTAGGCTTTAGAAGTTGACAATTACCAATCATATTACAAAAATAGGAGTTGCGCAGGAGTCAATTATTGGTCCATTATTCTTTAACATATACATTAATGATTTGTCAGACTGTTTCACATTGCAATATAATACAATATGTAGATGAAAATGGCATCTATACTAAGCCAATTTCCATTCCATAGTGACATTTTTGCGAACAGTAGTCAAAATTTTGCAATCAACTATGACATTTTGGAAGCAAAAGTGACATTTTGTTATTCAATTTAAAATATTGCAATTGAAATTTTTATATACTTTGTTGTCATTTTAATTTGGAAAGTTTATAAAATGCGTATGAGAATAAGTCAGAAAATAAGGATCTGGTGAGAATTATGTGCAACTTGCTGCTGATTTGAGAGTCAAGAAAACAACAGCCATTGGATTAGTGAAGCGAGGCCTGAAAGCAGCTCGTAAAACAGGAGGCGGTGCATGAAGCTCGAGGATGAGAATAACAGAAGATATAATGCGAAAGGTTGTATTTGCGATTGAAGCAAATTGTACAGTGAGCCTTAAGACCCAGTCAGAACCTGTCCTCTCGACTCAAGTAAGTCAGTCAACTATTTATCGAAATCTTGATTGCAGGTTGATTATCTATGAGATGCTATATGAGCCTGTTAGCAGAAATAGTGCAGATAGCATAGAGAAAAGGAAGAATTTGCTATGGACTAACAAATATAGACAAGGCGAAAAGTTCATCTGCTGTCAGAACAAGAGCGATTGTGCCTTTCTTACAATATCATACTATCTGTTGACGACAATGGAACAGTTGTCCTCCATCAAGCTCACATGGGAAGCATCATGTCAAAATTCAAAGAATTTATGGAATACTCAGATTTGACGCGCCTTACCGTAACTAAACTCGGTAGAAGGCTGCTTCTCTTTCTTCAGAATGATCTTGCAGAGGCTGTAGACAACTCTCATTGCATAGCGTGCTGAAGTACTTCACAATGCTTTTCAAGGAAGCATTCTTGAAATTACAAGAGCGAAAATACGAAATTTGTATCGACGTGTGGACTCTATCGTTACTGATTGTGTCCAGGGATTGCTTCATCTTGCGTAAATTTGATCTACATTGTAATATTATAATAAACTGTTGATTTGCCTCATTATCATAATGTTTTTCAGCATTTTTTCTTTTAAATCACTTTTATCTAGTTGAGCATACTCAGAATTCAACTTTATAGAAACGTGACTCACATTTTTATGCAACTTGTCTTTTATAGTTTTACAAATTTTAATATATAAAACAGAAGAAACAAATACCCTCAAACTAGAAAAATATTAATAGCAACTATCAGTATTGATTGCAAAAATGTCACTATTTGTCACTATTGAATGGGAAATGGCATAGTTATCTTAATAAATTCATATGTACAAAATTCTTGAATGCTAAATTCATTTAAATGAAGAATTGGTTCGATAGAAATCAACTTCATTTAAATATCAGGAAGTCCCCATTTTTCATTTGCATACGTCCTTGAAAATAGACTATTGGGGCCGGTTTAAACTTAATATCCGTGATCACCAACTCGCGAACACCAAGAGCCACTTATCTTAGTGTAACCTTCAATGAGAAGCTTGTTTTTTCAGAATCACTCAATACCAAAATTAGCATACCAAGACCAATTTTAATAAATTATTGTAGAGCCAATGTATATATTATCAATTTTACACTAGGTAATTACTCGTGAAATTGAAGATACTTGATGATACTATATTGAACTGGGCATGTGGACAAATTGCTAATGTTCCTAATTTTCCACATGTAAGCTACTTTATAAGCAATTTTACATCCTTAAGTCAACTAAATATATATTGTGCTCAACATAGTTGTACTTCCTTTTGACTACATCTTGCAAAAGTGTTGCTTTTCCAAAGGGAACGAAGGATAAGCTTAATTACAACTCAGGACAAAAAAGTACATTAAAATGGAGGAAATTAAAAATACTTATGCTTCTAATTCTTTTCTTATAAAAGAAATCAAAAACTACTTTTTGAACTTCAATGGAACCAGGAAAGAATATTCATCTTACGTAACTATTCTGCTGTAAATCTTTATCGTTTTGTTTTATAAACACCTACTTCATTTTATAGAAATACTTTTATCTACAGTATTTGAAGTGTAGTATAGTAATGGTATTTCAGCAAAAAACTTTGTCATTGTTAAATTTTTATACACTTTGTTATTTTGCCTCTGCACATCAATAAGTCCAGTCTTTAAGTTTTCTCTCTTCTCCTTTGGCCAAGGGTTGTACTAGGAAATTACACATTTTAAAATACGTTATCCTACTTCTTTAGGCCTACGTTTGAAAATTATGTCATATCAAAGAAACTTATTTGCTTGTTTATCAATTGTATTATGGCTGCAAAAATTATATGAAGAATATTTTCGCTGATAATATACATCGTAGTACGTCATTTATTGTAAATAAAACATTTTGCAAATTGACAAAAATCTTAATAAAATTTGTGTTTTCTGAATCTGCATACAAAAGTTTGTACGCTTGATTAGCTTTCATATGGTGCTTTCAGTTACACTATTTGCAGGTATTATATCACAGCATTCAAAATCTCAAATTGAATTCTTTTTTAAAACTTTTCATTGTATTTTTTAAGCAAATTTAAGCAAGTGAAGGAATTTATCAAGTCATAATTCTGGGTTCAAGCATTTCTTTGTTCAAAAATTTGTATTGTAATAACTACTTCAATAATTATTTATAAGAGATTGTAAACGTAAATTACTGGCAAATATTTAATTGTCCGCCTTCAGTTTTATATTGTAGGTTTGAGACATTGGGTTCTATCTTCCTCATCAACTCTTCGGCAGACTTGTTGTAGGCATCATCACCAAATATGTTCTTAACAGATTATAAAACTTTCTTCCAGTACATGTTTCTTTGCAAAATTAAAGTGCTGTTCTTTCAGGGGATGGAGCCCACTTTCGTCTGGTCCAGCTCGTAAAGCTATTTCTCTTGCACATGCTTTTCTGCTCTTCATAGCAAGACCATGAGCTAGGCTATCTATTCATGCTGAATTCTATCGTATGCGACCTCTTTTATTGATGTTCACAATAATTCCAGTTTTCTTATGTTTAAAATTAACGCTATGGGTGATTGGTATGGGGAATGTGAAGCTTCACTCCACTACTTGGAACGATTTCACCTTCATTCACGACTCTTACACCCACATCTGTGCTAATTTAATTGTATTATCCATCTCTATTATTTGGGAGATGTTACGTGTACAACTTCAGCTTTTCAGCTTGTCTTAAAAGAGTGCAACAGATGTTATGTGATGAAATAATTGCATTATATATAATTTAGACAAAATTGTAAGCTTGACAAGTAATTACTTGTATCGAATATTAATATATTATTTTAATTAATATAACAATAGCAATTATTTGCCAATATTTATGTAAGCTGTGTATCAGATGAGCATTTACCCATCAAAAAGCCAATGTCAATTATTGATGATTTTAAATAAATTTACAGGTAGTCGGTTGTAAGGCAATTATTAAGAAAAACTATTAACGACATAACGTTTATTATATTGAAGCTGTATTTTTACACTATGTTTCATGTTAACAATAGTAACCGGGTTTTTTAAGTTGTCGTATGTATCTAGTTGTTCGCCACCATGGTCATAGCCAATCGGAATTTTCTCCATGTTCTGTTTGACATACGTTGAGGAAGGTCGTTGTCCTGATTTATATAATAACAGACTTCCGTGACTATATCACAAATAGCTTGCTTTGACTGTGGATGTGCCTTAAATATTTTTCTCTTTAAAATGCCAAGCACAACGTTGTCACGAGTAGTTTAATCAGGGCCCCTAGCAGACCAAGTTACCTGGCCAAAGCGAACACTCTATTGACTAGGGGGTTCTGTATTAAAAAATTCTTAAGATTCTCTCGATGTATGTGCTGGGGCACCATCTTGTTGAAATATTCGTTTCGTAACATTTTCATGTTAAGACCGGATCGTCCAATAAGATGTTGTGGCTGATATGGCGCACCACATCATTTGCATACGAAGATGCTGCTTAATCTGTCCATAATATTATGGATTACTTTCGACCAGAAAACAGTGTTCTGCTTTCGACGGTCCCGTACACTGCACACTCATTACTTCAAAAGATTCGTTTTCTTGCACATTTACTAGAACGCGCATGTAGTATATTCTAACATGCCGGAACACGAGCTTGTTTGTCATCTGGGGTAAGAAAATGCACTGGTGTTGCCTTCCATGCGGTCAGCTTGAAATCCTTATTCATTACTCGTAAAGTGTTGAATTTGGTATATCTAAGTCTGCAGCTAGACTCCGAATACTACGAATAGGTGATCGTTCAACTGATTCTCGCTTCAAGGCGTCCACTACGATTCTTGTCAAGAATGCTTCCGTTAAAGAACAGTGTATCTTCCCATTCCTTGATTTTGGCACCTCGAGAGGGTTCTACGAAAATTATATATATATATATATATATACTTATATATAT
>CABFPE010000077.1:844017-874972 GCA_900660155.1 Hofstenia miamia
GCTTGCTAATTTTTCAACTATTAGGAATCTAGAAAAGTAGTCAACGCAAATTAGGAAAGGTTTGCAACCAATTTCAGCTATATCTATTCCTACCTTTCGGAATGGAAGGGAGGGTCTTTTATGTAACAATAATGTCTTTTTCTTGTAGTTGGATTGATGCATTCTGCAATCATCGCAATTGTTGATAAATTTCTCGACGTCATATGACATCCTCGGCCAGAATACGAACTTTCTACATAATTTTTTTGTTTTCACATTTCCCATGTGTGATGTATATCTGTTCTTGACGTAAAATGCATCCGTCCTTTGAGTACAGCTCATGTTTGATTTTTTCAATTTGTTTCTGTTCTTTATTTCTTATCTGATTGCGCGAAGTTGATATATAGCTTAAAATTTTCTTAGTGTCTTTATCTGAATTTATTTCGTATATGATCATTATGATTGTTGTACAGTCGTTCATTGCTAATGAGTGAATAGATAGAGTCAATTCTTCCTTGATGCTACTTGACTTGACTTTTGGCAGTGGTAGTCTAGATAGTGTGTCGGCAAATACCAATTCTTTACCTGGTTTGTACGTTATTTTCAGAGACGAGTACTTTTGCAGCATAGCGAAGAGTCTTTGGATTCTAGGAGGACATATTGCTAAAGGCTTGTTTTGAAGAGCTTCGAGAGGCTTATGGTCTGATTCCACTTTGACATCTCGCCCATATGTGTACTGGTGGAAATGGGTACATGCATAGGTTATAGCCAGTAGTTCCTTTTCGATTTGTGAGTAGTTTTCTTCATTGGAAGTCATGGATCTGGCGGCATACGCTACAGGCTTATTTTCTTGAAGAAGGCATGCGCCTAGTGCGAAATTTGAAGCATCCGTTTGTAATGTAATTGGCAACTTGTTATCAAAATGACGAAGAACTGGTTCTGATGTAAGAAAATAGATTATTTGGTGCAATGCATCTGTGTGCTGCTGATTCCATTGAAATGGTACATCTTTCTTTAACAATTGTCTAAGTGGTGTGGTAATCCTTGAATAGTTCGGAATGAATTCTGAGATGTAATTTACCATACCAAGCAGCCGCTGTAGTGATTTCTTGTCCGAAGGTGCATCTAAATCTCGAATTACATTGATTTTTTGCGTATCTGGGTAGAATCCTGTTCTGCTAACAATGAATCCCATGTACTTGATGTTATTCTTCATTAATTGTAGCTTAGCTCTATTGAATTTGATGTTTCGTTCACGCGCCCTTTTAAATACGGTTTCTAGTGTTTGAAAATGTTCATCCTCTGTTTCCGTAGCGATGGAAATATCGTCATGTATAGCAACAACATTGGGAATGTCGCCAAAAATGTTTGTCTACCATTGCCTGGGACTTGTCCGAAGCTGATGCCAAACCGAATGGTAATCGTTTCCAACAGTATCTGCCCATAGGTGTATTGAAGGTACACAGTAGCGACGATTTTTCAGTAAGAGGAATATGCCAATAGCAATTGGAAATGTCCACACGCGGAGAAGAATTTTTTCCTATTCAAAAACTCACGCATTTTAGCAGATGATGGCTGATAGTGGTATTCCTATTCAATAACTTTGTGCAATATTTTGTTCTCAAATGTAATTCTTAGATCACCATTGTGCTTTTCAACAACAATACTGCTTCCTACTCAACTGGTAGGATGATCAACCTTTGATATAATGTCAGCGTTTTCAAGTTCTTTAAGCTTCTTTAATTTTGGCAAAATTGAGAGTGGATATCTTCGAGGAGGATGCATTACTGGTTTCCAATTCTGCTGAAGTGGTATCTCATATTGCTGGTTTATACATCCATATCCAGTGAAAACATCTTGGTAATTCTCAAGAATTTGATAGCATTTATGATTCGGCCCGGGTGCGTTTAATCTTATATTTTTCCGGGCTTTAGCCGAAAATGGTTTGCTGGGACATCATTCACACAGTGCATCTCATTTATTGGACCTTTCAAAAATCTAACTCCGAGAATCTCAGCTTCTAATGATGTGGTAAGACCAATTATTTGCTTAGTTTTCTTTGGAACCACTAGAAATTTTGTATTTAGGCATCTATTTTTTCGTCCGATATAAATTGGAACCTTTATTTGCCCCATTACAGGAATCGATTGACCACCATATCCGGTAAGTTTTGAGTTACATCTGTGAATCTGGATTTTAGTTTGAGTTTTCTTTTCAACTTCCTTAACTGTGGCGTAGGGCAGGACGTTGCATTGAGCTCCCGAGTCAACTTTCATTTTAATGGGCACCTCATGCATCTTGACTGTAGTAATTATTTCGTTGCGATTTTGTTGGTGTGCTCTACTTTTTTTTATTGAGTCGCACTCGTATTCGGAATCACTTTTAGATACGTCTAGATCGTGGATTTTTCTAGGTCTGTAGACATTACCTATTGATCTTTGTAATTGGGCACGACACTTTGTTGCGAAGTGGTTGGGTTTCCCACAGTTCCTACATGATTTACCAAAGGCAGGACACGACCTCGCATTGTGCTGCCTACCACACTGTCTGCATTAAAATTCTTGATCGTTTGTTGATTTCAAACTTCTTATGTTGTTACGAATTGTGTCAAACTCTTTTTTCACATTCAGAGTCGTCTACTTCTGAATTGTTTAATAATAATCTAGATTGCTCCTCCGCTTCTNGTTTACCACATTTCCTACAAGATTTACCAAAGGCAGGACACAACCTCGGCTTGAGCTGCCTACAACACTGTCTGCATTCAAATTCTTGATCATTTTTTGATTTCAAACTTCTTATTTTGTTACGAATTGTGTCAAGCTCTTTTTTCAGATTCAGAGAGTTGTCTTCTTCTGAATTGTTTAAGAATCTAGATTGCTCATCCGCTTCTTCAGCAACTCTGCAGAATTGAATGGTTCTCTGTAAATCAATGTTGGGTACCCTTAGCAGTCGTTCCTTGAGTCGTCTATCTTCAATGGTGAGGATGATTCTGTCGCCAATCATGCTGTCTTGGATTGTTCCAAAGTTACAATTCTTAGCCCGTGTCCTAAGGGTGTTCACATACTGATCTATTTTCATATTTTCTTTGCCACATTTGAAGAACTGGTAGCGTTCAAAGACTTCATTTATTCTTCGAGAAAAATAATTGTCGAATTTTTTTATAACATCATCAAATTTGTTCTTGTCCTCATTACTGGACCATATAAATTTGTTAAAAAGCTCATTCGCCTGATCACCGATAAATCTCAGAAGGACACCAATTTTGACCTTGCAGGACTTTTCATCTACTTCAGTCTCATTTTTGCCATTCGGCTGTGATGTTGGAAGTGGCCACATGAGGACAATTAGGCTTTAATGTATCAAAAGACATCTCACCTCTGTCACCATGTAATGTAAAATGAGGAAAATTAAAGACTGTTGTGTCATTTATTAAAAAGAAAGGGTTGTTGGCAAACTTGTTTACCGTTGTACCAAGCCTAGTTAATCACATTAATTACATCAGAGACATGACAAAGAATTCTGTTTTAGAGGGATTTAGAGTTAAATAGTGCATATGAATATATTTTAGCAGTTGAGAAAGATTGGTTTCAAATTTACCAATTGATTCTTCTATTTGATTATCATGTGTGTATATACACGTGTCGTCAGCATACTACACAATTTCACAATCATTGCTTTAATTGCTATTTAAATCATTTACATACAACGAAAAAATAGAGGTCCTAAAATAATACCCTGTGGAACACCTTTTTTACCCTTTAGAAAATATAGCATTTACCTTTATTCTTTGAAAACAATACCTTAAGTAGCACCTTACTGAATTTATACAATTAGAGGCGAAACCAAAGTTTTAACTTTTTAAGAAGAATATAATGATCAATGGAATCTAATGCTTTGGACAAAATTGATTGACTCAATTGTGACAAAATTGTTATTATCGAGATAAGATTTCCAATTTTCAGTAGCGTAAAATAAAGCATCAGAGGTGGAGTGAGCTTTGCAAAAACCGAATTGAGTGTTCAAAAGAATTGATTTGTTATGAAGATAGGAGTATATTTAGTCAAATATTAGTTTTTCGAAAATTTTTGAGAAAGGCGAGATAATTTAAATAGGCCGGTAATTGCAACATTTTCGTGGGATATTTCTTTTATATATTTTAAATTTGATGGAAAGGTATTTAGCTTTATGCAGTGATTAATGATATGGCATAAAGAACTACTAGTGAATTTTGCACAATCTTTATTACATGATGCTGGTATTTCAGAAGGTCCTCTTGATTTATTAACTTTCAGCTTTTTATTGCTTAAAGGAATTCGTATCAAGTCACAAATCAGAATGAAAAAAGAATTTTGAGGGAGTTTGTAGTTAAATTTTTAAAGTGTAAGCGCCACTGAAGGTCCTAAGTATTTGCCTAGGTTGATTAACTGATCATTGAATGCATTAGCAATATTGTTGAAGTTAGTGAATATTCCACCAATATTTGAAATTAAATGACTATCTCAAATACAGACGGATAAGGGAATTACCCAAGGATCTTTAGTAGTATCTTTAGTATTTAATTTGTACATAAGTAATGATTTTAGTAAAAACATTTGATTAATAGTAATATTTCGCTCAAGTTGAACATCGTCAGTTTACAAAACTTTCCCTCTAAATATGCATTACTTAATTAAAAGATATTATTATGTATTTAAACGTTGATTAGAGGTAATTTGTGTAATTGTAATAATTTTTGGTGTTAATACTTGATCTTATGTATATACTTTAGTTTTAGGCTGCAGAATATACAGTAGAAAATAGAAGCAAACATTCAATAAGAAAGAATTCATGGAATTAAAATAATTAGGATTAATCGCTGATTTGACAAACAAACGAACACAGAATGAAATCCTTTAGAAATTAAAATGATTTCACAAATACAAAACGCCATACCTTTTTTTGTTTACACAAAAAGTGTACTCAGATACAGAACTGATTCTTTTTTTCTTGGCTTCAAGCTATTTACAACGTATCAACATATTTACAGGCCAAGCAGTTCTTATCATCACAGTACTAAAAATACACTAGTGCCTCTTACCGTAGCACTGGAAGACATACTAAAAAAAAGTAGGTGGATTATAAGTTGACACACAGAGTAGCAAAGTAGACTGGTTATTACAACACAGGAAAAAAACACACAACAAAAGAACAAAAAACTTTAACTCACACTTACTTACCAGAGGCATTAAAAGAACGTCAAACATATCTAAAAANATACATACTGATTTGACTTAAAAAGAACATATACAGGAAAGAGAAATGGCTATATACATTTACGAGGCAATTATTTACAATTTAAAAGAACATAATAAAACAGAAAACCACGCGTAAAAAGAGAAAAGCGATGTTATAGTTATCCTACATCTACTGGCTGTGTATAATATTGTTTCCTTAAATTCGGACGTTACTAGTAAATCAGCCAGCTCATTAAAATTTTCAGGTTTTGATGGTATCCTGCTATTGCATGCGAATAATAGATGATATGGATTCTCATCTTCCTCCTTGAATAGTCGGCATCTTGGTGTTGTGATGAGTCTTGAATAATAAAATTTATCCCTATTTAGTAACTGATTTAATGTTAGTTTGTACATTAGGGTTTTGTAATAGGGTCTAACATTTGACGGTGTTATTTTTTTTCACAATATTAATAATAGTTTCCGTGGAGGTTTTCCAAAAATTTGCTGCCTTCTGAAGGATTCTATTCACCTGCGGTTCACCCCTGTATACAAAGTTTGCAATGGTCTTCGACTTTGCCTTGCTTTTCATTCTGCATTCGACACCTCTCTTCTGTATAACAAAATTGGATAAACATGTGTGCTCTAATTCAGTTTCCAAATGGAGGTCGTCACGTATATGCAATTTTAGTGCTTTTAGCGGTTTCAGATGTTCGGCAAGATGTTCGCAATTTAATTTTAATTTTGATGGCAAAGTCACATTGCAAATAATATCCCTGAGACTGCATTTATTAACATTATTTTTAATTACATAGTTATAAAGATCGTAGATAGGATGCCACTTAGATTTGATAACAGTAAATAGTAAATTGATTTTATATGCCATCTGCATGCAATATATGTTTGTTAACTGAATACCGCCGTTAAATGCATTACAATACAACAAAGGCGTAGGACGGAATGGTCATTGTTTTTCCACACTGCGTTGTTTACATTTGTTTGCATTATGTTGCTTTTATTGACTAAAGAATAAATTTGCAACTGATGCATTAATTTATTTAACAATAACACATTAATAGCCTTTGATTTTCCCATAATGGAAATTTTACGATTTCCAATGAAACTTAACAGAGCTCTATTTTCATTTAGAAACTTTTTAAAATTAAAATATTTTTTGTCGTGGTTTTCAGCTTAATGCCTAAAATGTTAATTTCCTCGTGACTGTGCAGCCTGACGGCCAAAACTTTGCTCAATTAAGTCCAGTATAGATAGTTTTTTGTTTGTTTATGGATAACCCACTGACTTTCTTGAATTCGCACAAATTATAGAGAACAGTTCTTAAACTTGCAGAGTTTGACATAACAAAAGTTATTTTGTCAGCAAAAGCTAAATACTTTACCTCCACACTACTGTATATATAGCCTTTAATTAATATATTATTATTGATAGCCCTTAGGAAAGGTTTGATTGCAAAATTAAAAAGATTACAGGATAAGGGACAGCCCTGTCTTACTCCTCGTTTGATGGCAATTCCAGGAGATAAATACCCATTTATTAATAGATATAATGTATTATTCCTATATAGACCTTTTACTGGTCTTACTATGTTTGTTGGAAGCCCCATTTTGTCTAGGATTTTAAATAAATAATCGTGATTTACAGAGTCGTAGGCTTTGTTGTAGTCTATGTTTAATATACCTAGATTGCTTGACGTGTTCTTGGAATTATCCAGTATAAACTGCAATTTGGATATATTCAGACAGCTCCTACGATTCTTAATAAGCCCCGTTTGAGTAGCGATTGTTCAAAATATGTGACAGGATTTTGATGTCCATGTTCAACAGCGATATTGGACGCCATGAATTTGGCATTTCAAGATCTTTATTTTTCGTAGGTAGTAATTTAATGATGGCTTTAGATATATTAGAAGATATAATACCCTTTTCCAGAATTGATTCAATTAGTAGCTTAATATAGAGCAATAAAATTTGCTTAAAAGTTTTATAAAAGGAGGAATTGAGACCATCCATGCCTGGAATATTTTTTTATTTGTCAATGGCTGACACGATTTTGTCCAATGGGATCTCCCTCTGCAAGTACTTCTTTTTCATCATCGTTTATTTTGAGGTAATCTAAAAGTATAGCTGCTTCTTCTTCTGTAGATGGTTGATATAAGTTACTATAAAATTTTTTAAAGGTACCAATGATTACTTGAGTGTTGTCACTCAAGACATTATCTTCAGTTCTAACTTTTGCAATGTTGGCTTTCTCCATACTCTTTCTCACAAAATTTTTAAAAACGTCATACCAGCTAAGTGGAAATTCATGTTTTTAAGTCATATGTGAACTCACAGTAAATGTATTCAGCATGTTTTTTTAGCAAATTTAGCATAAAGAGCTAAACAAAAAGTTGATACATCATATAATTGTGGTATCAGAATTATCTACAAAGGTTAGTTGTGTCTGAAAAGTAATGCAACTTGCTCTCTGAACACTATTTATTTAATCACTGACTGCTTTTGGTGTGAGACATTGATTAAATGGAACTTCTTGTCTCAGTCATTCCAGGCATGAGCACATATCACCTCTAATTTTATAACTAATTGTCTTTCATACTCAACAATGACATGGCACTTTTTTAATTTTGAGCCTAAGTAAAGAGGCAGCATGTTAGATCAAGAGAAGCTGGTCAATCTCAAATAACAAAAATGAAAAATTATCAGATGAGTGATTTGATAAAAGATGACATCTCTGTCTACTTCAGTATCCATTGAACATAAATATCTTTGTTCTTGATGGTTCCACACAATTGCAGTTCAGTTAAATATTACTGGTGGAACTGTTGAGTATAAGGAAATCCTCTAATACCAGAAGATAATTTAAGAAAATATACTAAGAATTAACAAATTAATAATTATATTCTATGAAGACTTTAAAAATGCCAATTTGCATTCATTGTGTTTCAATTTTGATGTGAAAATGAAAGAAATGTGATCAAGAGTTTGATAATGAAATGAGTCAATTTTGAACTTGCTGCACAATATTAAATGGAATTAGCAAGTTTTCTAGTAAGAAATTGAATTAGATAAAGTGAATACTATTAAGAACATAAATAATCTAAAAGAACCAGCTCTAATATTTGATAATTTGCATCACATTACAGGTGATTTTTAGTAGTTGTATGCCATATCAATAATTATAATTCTTTTCATTCACTGTAATTTAGCAAATAATAAATTCTCCAAAATAGCAAAAGTCAAGTTTTCAAGTGAAAGGTAAAAATCTCATTAATTGAGATTGTTCATGATCATGCACTGCTTAGAGAGTTACAAGAAGTGCATCTAGTCAATACTTGTCAATTTAAGTATTTTCATAGCCAATTGTCAAAATAATCAGCATTTCTTTACCAACTTGTGGTATTATTGAATATGAAATACAATCACTCCTTGGCTTGATGGAGAATGTAAAATTTCATCATTGTGTAAAAGATTCCACATCAATTCAAATGAGATTTTCACTTCCTTTCATGATTATTTTGGTAAGAATTAAATTGTCTTAAGGTAAAAAATATCTTCTTCTGAATGAATTACTCTGGATTATCTATTGAAAATTGATATTATTACATTGTTAAACAGCTGATGTGCAAAGCCAAAATTTCAATCCTTTTTTATACTTTCAAATAGAAATAGTGTTGATTTTTAAATATGACTGAAAAATGTTTAAAATTGTATTAAAGTAATAATGAGTATAGAACTTTTGTTAATTGTAAACCTATTAATATATTTCTTCATGCATATTTATATTCAATCCTATAACAATATAAAATCAATATTTTCATATATAGGGCTAGGACTTGAATATTAGTAGTTCCATTCCTTTTCACAACAACATTCCAGGAATGCTTTATGCAAAAAATATTTTTTGAAAATTTCTATGATATAATCAAATATCAAAAGAAAAATTCAAATAAATACATAACAGAATGAACTAAGTCTATTAATTAATGCAACAGCCCTCACAAGCAAGCACTTTCCACCTATAGGGCAGGTGGATGATCTAACCAGGCCTTATCTTGGAGGTTAAAGCTGCAATTGATTCAACCATTCAACCACTGTTCATTTAGGAACAATACTTGGACCAATGTGTTATTGATGTGATGAACTGATCCACTGGCTCTCAGACCACATTTGAAATCATACACCATACAACCACATTAAAACTGTTTTGATTCCATGAGAGTTAAAATATTCAATAATTTATTGATGTTTATTACAATAGTTATAATAAGGGAGTGGAGGTTACACAAAATGACGTAATCACTGATTCATGGATATTGATGGGGGTTGCAAAGCCATCTAGCAGTGATGTAATTACTTTAATAGCTATATTCCTCTAGATTGTCTAGTTTGTACATATTTACAAAATTGCAAACCTTACAATAAGCAACTTATATTTACAGTATTTATAAAATTAAACAATATATTCAACATAGACAAGTAAGAAAAAATAAAAGCTACACAGAACAGTAAATAAAAAACAATTAAGACAAAATAAAATAAAAAAGACAGATAGATTAAAAATAATTTGCAGCTAGTAATTTCTCCAAACATTTGATTTAGTGTTATGCCCATATTCATATTGGTTTGCAAGTAGGTTTTCCTTCAGCAGTTTTCTAAATCAATTTATGTTTGGTGCAGTGGCGCTATTTCAGAAAATTCCTAAGGGAGCCAAAATTATTTCTTAGTAATAGAATGCCCAAATCAGTGAAAATTGACAACTTGCAACATTCATATAGATCTCATTTAACAAGTCCTTTGAGTGTTTGACACAAATTGGCTGACTTTATTCCTTTTTTGACCTATTGAATTGAGCAATATCTTTTATAAACTCTGTCATTTTTTGTTTATATTTTTCAGAAATATCATCAAATGTCCCAGTGCATCAATTTTACCCACACATTCTAATTTATGTAAAGGATTGGGTCAATCTTCAGATTCAAATTTTAATCACCAATCCTGTCCATTTGAGAAATATTTGCAAACAAGATTACACTGTATTACTAATGGCTTAGCTGCCCCACAGAGAGTGGAGTGCTAATCTTGATTCTGAAGATGGGAATTTAAATAATTCTAATTTTCATTAGGAAAACTATCCTTTTTCCAATGAAAACTTGTCTAATGAATGTGAGCCTGTGGAGAATGCATTCATAGATTTACTATAGGAATATATTGCATTCAACAGTTTCCAGCACAGATTACATAATCCAACTTTAACAAAACGTCATGGGATCATTCATGTTCTCAAGTGCAAAATATGTAAAGCAACACAATATGGAATGGAACCACAAATGTTCAGTAAGCAGAACTAAAAAATACCAAAATAAAGCAAGGGGCAACTGTAATAAATGCAAGCAATCACAATGTGGACAACGTATTGCATTGGAAGAAAAAATTCTTTTTTGTGACTGTGACAGCCAAAATCTTCAATAAATTATGTTCTTGTTATTTAGCAAAGAAAAGCATAAAACATTTTAGAAATAGCATTATTTTTCCAAATATTTTAATATTTGAACATTGTTAGCAATAGATAATTTGATGCGGTCATTTGTGACTGCCATGGGTGTTAATGGCTGTACAGAAGTTGGTTGTTCTAGTGTTAATGTGTACTGCATTAAGCATCACACAAATTTAATCCAGCAACTTTGTTGCTTTAATGCAAACTGCATTACAAATACTTCTACTAGGCAGTATGTATATAACCAACTTGATTCTTATTAACAACAATAAAATGATTAATATAAAACAAAATATCAAAACACTAAATGAGAGGACTTTGTTGAGACTTCTATTGGGAAAACATATTGACAGAAATATCTAAGTTTATGTGATTCAACTTTCATTATTTGTAAGTTCAACAGTCTTTCATTAGACATTGTTGAACATAAAAATCATTTAACTTTACTTAGAACTGAAAAATATCTTGCAATGGTAGCAGGGAGCAGAGAAAAAACAATCTTGAACAATTTCATCACCTCAGAAAAAACATACTTCAATTTCCGATAAATTCCAATAAGTTTCCATGATATACAAATTATTATGCATTGGAGAATTTTTTGAATTATCTGCTTGTGTTTCAAATGCAATATCATTGCTGCATGTTGTGCATCACATACAGTATGAGGTAGGCTGGTTTACTGCTGCTACCAGATTCAATCACTAAAATAGCATAAAACTATACTGATTGTGATCAGTGACAGGACAGGGAAAGTAAGCAAAAACCTTGTCACCTCTTTTGTGTGGTTCACCATATAATTTTTTTTGAAATTTCTTTTCTGACATATGACAGATTGATTTGTATTGTGACATACAGTTAAATGAATTTGTTGCATTTCATTGATCATTCATAAGACATACTTCTCTATGCTGACATTTTGATACTTGGGGAAGATCATTGCTAGTGGTGTCATTTCTTTGCTTTGAAAAGGAGCTTTGAATTGGCTCACTTTCATGGTGGCATGTACTGAGGTATTGTAAAAATATTCAATGACCTCTATTACTGTGCTCCATCATTTACTGGCTGCACACTATAAGGCCTTACTTATTAGCTTGATCAGGGTCCTATTCAATCTCTCTACTAATCCATTAGATTGAGGATGATAGGCCATTGTGAATTCTTGTATTATTTCCATTTCTTTCAATAATGCTTGCATTAAGTTACTTTCAAATTGTGTTCCATGATTGGAAAATAACCAAACTTGAGGATCCACTCCTTTACTATCTTTTTGGCTACTTGCTCAGCTGATGTGCTGCTGAGAGTTATGAGTCAGGCATATTTGGTGAAGTGATCTATCATTACTAGCAGATGTTGAAATCCCTCATTGTCTTTAGAAAATTGCTCCAAATCTGTGTGCATGATTTCATTTGGTCTCATGGATGGCCTTCTTTCAAGTTCTGCTCACTGGTGAGGAAAGTGGTTGATGTTTGGTAAGAGACACTTTTCACATTTGTTGATGACATCGACTACTGCAGATCTTATTCTGATCATTACATAGCAAGTGTTAAAGCTATTTTCAGTCTGAATTATGCCAAGATCATGCCTCTGGTGTACTCTTCTTACTACGTCATGGCAGAAGTATTCTAGGATGGCTAGGCAGTTGTTCTAGGTCTTTGTATATAGGAGGCCATTATCAGTCAATTTCCAATTATAGTGTTTGAAATAATGGTTGACTATTGGGTCTATAGGAAAAAGCTGATCTTTGGTTGTCTTTATTATTTCAGATAATACCTGGTTGTCGCACTGATGGTGAATTATCTCTTGTTCTGTTATCTCTTTGTGCACCATGATTGGGAGGATGGCCTTTCTGTGTCCATTGGCGTTAATTTCAGGCAACAGCTCATATTCAGTGAGAGGGATAAATCTGATCCTAATTTTCTCTCTAGCCAGCTTCTTGAGATCATGCTCATAACTGGGTAATGCTGTCCAGTAGTCAGTGTTGAGGTGCAACTTTCCTGGTTGACGTTGAATGGAGAATAAGAGATTGTTCATGTATTCTATCTACCTGGCCACTATGTTGGACTTGTTGCCTGAGAATTTTTTCAACAATGCAAGTGTGCAGTTGTCAGTGTGCACTACAAGAGCATGTCCCAGTATAAATAGTGAAATTTTTTCAAGGATTTGACTAAGGCTAGCATTCTGCACTTGGTGGCCCCATAATTTCTCTTGGTGGCTTGGAGCTCTTGACTAAAATTTTGGACTGGACTTTCAACTAGATCTCTTATCTGTCTTAGTCAACCACTTATTGCCATGGCACTGGCATCTCAGTCAACAATAAAATCTTTTGTATAATCTGGAGTGTTAAGAGTCAGGATTTTCTTCAGTTCACATTTTATCTGTTCTAAGTCCTCTTGCTCAGCTTAACTCCACTTAAACTTGCCTGACTTTTTCAATAAATGTGAGATGTTTCAGGTTTTCTCTGCCAGGTCAGGGATAAACACCCCATAGAAGTTAAGGAAACCCATCAGTCATTGCACATCTTTCTTGCTCTTGGGTATTTTGATCTTATCTAAGAAATCCTTGGCATTAGTTTTGATTGATATTCTTCCATGCTCAATCACTCAACCCCAGAATACTACTTTGGTCTGTCCCAACATGCACTTATTCCCATTTAACTTTGAGTCCAGCCTTTTGCAGCAGATCTAATGTATGTTTTAGTTTTTTGCAAATGTTCTCTGAAGGTGTTGATTGCAACTAGAATGTCGTCTATGTAGATGGAAGGTCTGGGTGGTGGGCCATTACATTCACATTACCCCTAAGGACCTCAGTCACATAATGCTGAAAGGTGGCAGGAGCATTACATAGACAGAATGCCATATATTTCCATTTTTTAAGCCCATATGGTCTAATGAAGGTGGTCTTCTGGATGTCAGAAGGTCACATTGGGACCTGCCAATAGGCCTTGCATAAATAGAGGCATGAGAAAAATTTGTATCAGCTGGCATCATACAATGAATCCTCAATATGGAGAAGAGGATAAGCATCCTTGATTGTCATGTCATTCAATTTCCAAAATTCAATACATAGCCAATATTTTTCACCTGGTTTGATGAAGGCTGTCAGCATGGCATATGGACTATTACTCCCTTGTATTATACTGCTTTTGATAAGGTCACTTAATATCTTTTTGTACTCTTCCTTTAGGTTCTCAGGTACTTGTCTGAGCAGGAGTCAAATGGAGTTGTCATGCTTGGTTTCAATGGCATGATTCTTGCCTATTGCTTGTCAAACACTAATGACCCCATAATTGAAGACTTCATTCTTGCTTTTGAGAATGGTGACCAAAGACATACACTCTGCCTCAGTGAGATACAGATGCGACTTGCTTGTGACAGTAGGAATCATAGTGGTAGTAGGTGCCTCCTCCAAATCATGTATGGTGGTAAAGATAGGTAGACATGTTATGTTCAGGTTCTCAATGCAAATGGGTACTGCCACTATCTTAATCTGTGAAGTATCAAAATGTATGGGAAACTGAGAACTGTTCAATATTGTGATGTAGCTTTTCATGCGCTGGATATGACACAGGTTGGGTGATAGAGTGACTCCTTTACAATATTTCCCTTTTTGTCTGGAAACCATGACATCTCCACTATAGTCATCCCCAGTAAAAACCACAGCTCTTGTCCAGTGTCTTGCCTCTAGATGCACAGGCTCAGTAAGTTTAAAATATATTTCCTTCTCTGGAACTGAGGTAAGTTGGGTGGCTTCATGGTCTTGGATGGAGATCATGTTGTTTCCATAATAAATAACACAGGCATTACATTCCAGAAAGTTGCTTCCCAAGATGACATCATAAGGTAATGGTTGATTGGAGGTATCCACCATGACCAAATCAATGTTGAACAGTTCCTTGTCAATTCTCATTTCCATATAGTGAATTTTTCCTTTAAGAGAGATCATATTTCCAGATGCGTCAATTAGATGGAGGGTTGAAGAATCAAAGGCTTCTTAGCTCATGCAAAGGGATGTGCAGCATTCATTGCTGATAATAGAAGTGGCAGCTCTGGTGTCTATTATCACATTGATTAAACGCCCATTCACTTCCACAGGAATCACGTTTTTCCTCCTCAAGTTGGTAATTATGAGAATGTCCTGTCCTTGTTTTTCAGGAGGCAGTGCTCCAGCTAGTTTAAAGGTTTAGGTATTTCATGGCAATTTCCATTTGTGTTATCCTCATCAAGTTTGTAAATCAAAAATCCATCACCATCAGCAAATTACTGAATAGTGGCACTACAACTGGTTCTTAGATGGCCTTTCTGTCTGCATCAATAGCATCAAACTATTGAAAGATCAAACTCCTTCTTAGCAGAGACATTTGAGAAGCCCTCCTTGGATTTGAATTTGCCAGGCTCTGATTTACTTTTAAGTTTGTTAACATCACAGTCAATCCAGCTTGAATTATGAATCAGATAGACAATGCCAATGGGCTTTCAAATGATGTTGTGGATACTGTCTTTAGTATCAAATTTCAATTCCAGATGGCTGTGAATGATGGGGGAAGGCCCCTACAGTTATGAGAGAAAAGGTCATGCCTTGAGTACTTGGGTGAAAAGTTGCTTAAGTAGAACAATCATTTGATTTGAGTAATATAGTTGCAGATGCCATTGCCTTTCTTAAAGGACATTTCACATAGCAGAGTTTTGTACTGGTGCTTTATATGTGGTGCTCTATGATGATCTTTGAAGAAGCCTGCAAGGAGTTGACAATTGGTCTTTGTTTCATGGTCCAGCATCATGTATTGGTTGTAAGCTAACCCATGAAGGTACAAAGGAAACTGAGACACAGCAGCCTCTTGAGACTTGTGATATTGCTTCATTGTCAGTTCAAAAAGGAAAACCCACTTGTCAAAAAATGGGGACATGTTGTTTATTTGACTGGTAAATTTTGGGAGCACCAAATGCTTGCTGAAATATTCCAGTCCACTGCTAGATTCAAGGGGAAGGATTGACTTGGTGTGTTGTGGCCAACCACTTGTCACAGACCCAATAGGTAGACCAAAATTAGGACTTCCATCAGCAGTAGACAAGGTAGACACATTTGTCATTGATGACTGTGTAATTTCTGGATTACAACTTACAAAAGAGGTGCAGAATGACACAGAGTTAGGAGTCAACATTGTCATATGCTCATACTGTGAGGGTTGGGATCCTTGTTGAGAGGCTAACATTTGAGCAAAGTTATGAGTTAATGTTTTGCCAAAATCATCCATTGCATCACAGGTGACATATTTTGTCCACATGTCAGTAGGGGAATCCTCATGGTTGGGGTTGGTTGCCTTAGACACAAATTCACTGGTCTGAAGCTCTAATGACATGTCAGTGATTACTTTAGATGCTCAATTTCCAAAATGGGGTGCAGGCTTACCAGAGGGTTGAACAGGAATGGGCAGCACATTTTGTGTATTAAGGACCCAAAAACTATTCATGGGAGAAACTTGACTAGGAGAAGTGGGTAAAGACACATTAAAGAATGATCCAATGGTGCAAAGGGTAATATTTGGGCTACCAATGCTTGCACAGGGGACACTCCACATGGGATCCCAAAAAAGGGAGGACAAACAACTGTTTGACTAGAATCCATTTTGCAACAATTAAAAGAATTATAACTCTTCTCAGAAAATCAACATTTGGGAGTACTCTCCCAACTAAACAACAAGTAGAATTAACAGAACAGTAGCAACACCAAAAAGAAAGTACAGCACTAATCAGTAATAAATCCAACATGTAACAGAACAGAGACAAACTAGAAACCATAGTCAGAGGAAAAAACTATCCCAGCTGACACAGAACAAATAGAACCAAAACAAACAGGTTAAGAACATTTGGTCACCATATGGGTAGGCACAAGGTTCCATGACTGGAGTACATTTCCAAGTGCCACTTCAGCTGCATGCTGTTGTTTGAGATCACATCAGGGTCACCATGTAGAATCAGGGGCTGGGAGCTATGCTAACCCTAATGAAATCATTGTCATGCAGAAGTGACCATATCATAACAGCCCTGATTCTAACAAGACTTAACATATAGGAAAAACATAGGTGATTCATCCATGTAACTAGTAATTGTTTAGAAAACATCCAGGATGACCAATTCATATAGCTTCCAGCCAAAGTGCTGTCCAGGAAAAGAGAAGTTCATAACTTTCTTGATCAATGCTACCCTATTTGTCTCATAACTTATTATCTAGCTCAATACAAAATATACATCTCAATTATTTTCTTATCTCTCAGCTCACTAAATAATAGCATGTAATTCCCATGCATTCATGTTAAACAAAGGTATAATATCATTACAGTGTAATCAATTATCAGTGCATGTACATGTTGCATTCAAATGAAAGGTTTTATTATCTCTATACATAGCTGTACACATAACCTAATGTGGTCCACAATTTGGGCAACTTACCATCTGAATGCTACTCATCAATTCAGTACTTGAAGAAGTATTCCCAAATTGTTGCTGGAGCTTACACAGTAATTATTCTAAACATAACATATCAAAAAAGTAAAGTAAGAAAGAAAGTAAACAAAGTTGAGGTGAGATAAACTCTATTGAACATTGACTACATCATTGCTCATATTTATACATCATATCAAAAGTAATTACCTGTCTTTGTTTACAACTTAAATCATGCACTCATATTTCCCTCCCAAATTGAATTAAGCAACAAAATGCATGTAGCACAACATTGAGGGGTAATATCACAAACTAAACTCGAAATGAAACCACTCACCTAGTGTTGACGTCATCATAAAGAATTACAAATTAGAAAATAAAATAAAATTAAGCATAATAAATTAAGCTTAATTAATTACTATTTTCTATTTGAAATTTTATGCTGTAATTAATTAAGCAATTCTTGTAAGCTAATATAATAATAATTTGCAGCTGATCTTGTATATTTGTGGGAAATACCTACTTCAGTAGTAATGTGAGAGCTATTCTCTATGCTTAATTAAATGCTTACCTGTTTTGTTATTAGGCTATCAAAATCATCATCTATATAACACCTGTTGTTGAATATCACGTGGGTTTGGTGTGTACTCTATCTGCCTGATGGAGTACAAATTATGTTGCAATAGTGAATTTTCAATTGCAGGAAAGTGCAGCAATTATCCCTTTGTAACTATGGAATTCAATAATTTCATGTATCTAAGCCACACTTGTAGATTTGCATGTGGCACTTTTGGCATTTATTATTAAAAGTCATGCCTTGAGTAGCTGCTTGATTCTCATAACAAAATTACAATTTAAGATCAAGATTCACATTTAAACTTAGAGCTCTATTCCTAAGGTAGAGAGTAAAATGTGTTAATCTTCTTTACAATTTAATAAATTTCTAACAATTCCAAAACTGTGTTGGATATCAGATCAATTTTTCTACTGAACTGTTTTAGCTAATTCATGTAAAGTCATTCAAAAGTATCAGGTAGCTTAGAATTGAATGGTGTTAATGTGTGCAACATCATGTGCTTGCTGTAGCTATAGTTTGACTGTATATTAAAACATATGTGTCATATATTGATGTAATTCTATAAACAAGTCTAGCCATAGTAATTTTATATAATTAACCAAATGCATATAGCTTATCATCAAATTTGTATTTGAATTAACCAAGCATTAGTAATCTACTATTGTGTTGTTTTTGGGTGAGTATATATTTAAAATCTCTTAATTTCTTATCTAACAGTGCTAAATGTGTGTGGAATATATATATTATACATATATATATATATATATATATATCTTGTTCTGAGATTTCACTAGTCATTATTGGAAATTGGTGAATCATTAGTTTCCTGCAAATCTTTACTTTTACTCATGTAGTTATTGAATATTTAAAAAAAATTGCAATAACTCAGATGACTCTTTGTGTCCTTGGAATATATAAGGATATTTATAGTTTCAAACTAAAATATGTAAGGTGCATTGGTAAACTTCAAATTCAAAGTTTGTTATCAAATCCAATAAATGTAAATTGTAATATCTAAGTTAAAAATATTTAATTCTTCATGAAAATTTGATAAAACCTTGATTTTCTAGAAATAGAAATAGTCATATTGCTCTACTATGCTCTTGTTAATCTTAGTCTCAAAGCAAAAATGTACAAAGAAGCATTTCAATGTTTACAATTGCCTTCTAGTAACAAACCCTTAAATCCAATGGAAGAATGATGGAGCTTCTTCAAAGTGGAAGTCAAAATGGATTCCAAAAAAAATTCTTCACAAGTTCTATCTATTAAGCAACTCTTTACCAGAAGGAATCACTCAAACAGAACATCAATTAAATAAATATCTCTATTCCCATAATAACGGCTATACTATGCATTAAGGTATGTAATCACACACAGAAAGAATTTTAGAGATACCTAAATATGTTGTATCTCAGTATGGGAGACAATATAAACCATTAATTACTTTCACCTGCCTCTGTTTATATTAATTGTATGAAAATATTTCACTTAAATGAAATTTTATTACATTTCTGTATGGATTAGTAAGTTTTTCTAGAAATACTTTATAAAAAGTTCAGATTCTATTTATCTAGCCTAAGTGGATGTAAAAATACTTAGGGCAAATTAAAAGGAAGAACATATTTATTGATAAACACTTGCATTAATCAAACAGTTAAGTTATTAAACATTCTTTTAAAATTCATTTCATTTAATTTGGATTTTGCATATACTAAATTTAATGTTAACAAATTTTAAATTGGAACTATACATTTTTGATTGAATTTTACATATTCACATGTTTTATTTTGCAGCTTACATATTTTAATTTTACAAGCTAAATTGTGAGGCACATCAATAAAATATGACAAATTTCATTTTGATTAAGTTGAAAATTTTCCTGTTCACCTTTAACTTTAATTAGGATATGGTATATATGTAGGAGGAGTTAGTTTTGTGGCATTGGTCAATTCATGCATCAACTCAAAACCCTCAATAAGATAAAATAGTAGGAACACATGTGATTTCTCACCAATGCCATAATAACACTTAATGACATTTATCTCATTCCTAAAAGACCATAATGTAGATATACAGATTCAACATCTTTCTCTAATATGCATAAACCTGAACTATAAGGATCATATTGTTATTGCAAATTGGTAAACAAGCTCTATTGACAGGTGTAAGGTATAACTACTGTGTTGTTAGCCTATTTATTTAGTTAAAAGAGGAGTGTATCAGAAACTAAGAGACTTGGCATATCTTGGTAATTTTCAAAATTTAACCAGATGCATGTTTTGGCATCAAAGTGTAAGAAACCTTTAGTTAAAATTCATTGTAGCCTAAAAAATTCTTTTAAATTGCACTAATTTTCTCAAAAACTTAACAGAGCAGTATAGAAAATTGAAATGAATCAAACATGGTTAACTAAATATAAAAGTTGAATTAACTTAAAATAATAATATTTATAATTTATTGATTCTAGCATTTCATAAAGTATCTAGGAGTCATAAAGATTAAAAAAATTTTTGAGAATTTATTTAAAATGTATACAAAGGTTTGTTTATAGGTTAGATAGGTTTACAAAGAAACAGTAAGTAGTTAAAATATAGCTGAGAAGAACATGTTTTACTTTTCCAACACAGGACTTTCATAACTAAATATACTACTTTTGAATAATAACAAACTTGAACATTGACATTTGTAAATAACTACTTTGACATTTTTTGTTTGCGTCTGCATTGTTATCACGTGGTTTTTAAAATCAATAATTGCAGTCCAGTCAATTTTGTTTTACAATTTCGGTCCTTGCCAGCTTGGTATATTTTTGGATTACTCGAATTGTAAATACGACCTTGTGAATTTCAATTTTCCGGAATTTTTAATAAATATTTAGTTTGCATTGTTTAGTGAAGAGCAATATTTATTTTAGGACTGTGTAAATAGTATTATTTGTTGAGTAATCTTTAAAGCAAACAATATAATGTAACTTTTAAACAAGTAATCAAACTTATTTAACTACAGAATAAATAAATGTAAAATCCATAGATGTTAACTCATTTATGTACTCCAAATAATGCTGAAGAAAATATTAATTTAAGTTGACCCTTTTCGATAACTTCTTACTTTGAAGAAATTATCTCGTCAAAGATATCCACCTGATTGGATTTTAAGGAGAAAGTGACTGTTGAAACAAGAGAAATATTAGGTATGTTGGGCAGTGCTATTGTTTTTATACTAGGGAATCAACCAGCTTAAGCTGCTGTTTGGAATGCCTCCAAAATGGTTCTTCTAGGTTCTCAAAAATTGAAACAGGTCCTAAAAGAAGAAAGGAATTTCTGCAGCATCTAGAGATTTTGAGCACGTGGAATTTCTATTTGATATTTTGTTATTTCACTTGTCGAGGTTTATTATGAAGCTTTTTTATTGCTGGAATACTTCATTGATGTTTATGTCAGCAAATATTGACTATGTAATTACCTTCTAGTTTAGTATTCAGTTAAGTGTAATGTTCACATTTAGTTGTCTTTCACACTAATTCACACACTAATTTTTTATGAACTCACTATATGTAATGCTTCGTTTTATGAGATCTTCTGAGCGTAATCCTTTGTTATAAATTTAAAATCCGTTTTCCGTGTGCATGTTTTCCAATTTTTCATAATAAAAATTTATTTGCACTAAAAAGTCCGAATAGTACCTTATTTATTTTGCTGTGTAATGAGGTATAGGTCTGTAATGGCTTTCAATATTACTTTGTATACTGATTTAGATATAATTTTTTTCACAATTGCCATTGATTTTGGACATTGATATTATAAAAATGCATTTTCTAGCTGTTCTTATTACAATATCAATTTAATGGTGTTTGCATTCTTCATGTTCTCTCAATTGATATTGAACATCATTAGAATGATATTCAATTGAATTTCATAATGAAGACTGATTGAATTTTTATTTGGCTAAGTTTATTTGTAATTTTTGAACATATTTACACTTTATTTTAGATTAAATGTCTATTTAGTTTGTGTAAGCATGTCAAATGTACTTGTCTAAATTCGAAATAGTTTCAATTACAGAAATTTTGGGTGTTATGGCTGTTATTATAAGTTCGCCTTGTAGCTCTCATCATCGAGGAATTTGGGGTTCATCCAGATCACCCAGTCCCATTGGATGCATTTACTTCAGTCTCATAGTACTGAGGCCTGAGATTAAATATTTCAGTTCGACTGGGATCATGACGTTCAGTATTCATCAGGATAAACCTAACCCTAACCCTTTCAAATTAGGGAAAAATAATTGTTATATCAGCGAACATAATCCTTTGTAATGGGTATTAGAATGGGATTGGTTCCGCAAAACCTTACAGTATACGTCGTCTCAATATATTACTGTAATTGAATTGAAACATAGTATTGTTTTTGAATAGTAAATAGACGCACATGTTAATTAAATAACTAAATATTTGATGCTTATCAAAATATTTAAATTTTCTAGTTGTATTAGATGTTGAGCTAAATTTATATTGATTTATATAATTATAAATTATGTATGTCACAAGCTTAAAGTTCTAACCCACATCACAATGTCACCAATCGCGTACATGTCGAATAATACACAAGTTGTAAGTTCAAATCTAATTGATATTCGGTTGGAAGGAAATTCTTTTGTTTGTTGCAATGCGTTGTAATATAATTTTAATTGATATTTACAAATGTTACTTTCACCCCTTGTATTACAGGATTTGATCGTCACAAGTTCTTTTTATTAAATCGTAGGCCTATAGTTCTAATGGAAAAATTTGCATTCTTCAAAATTCCAGACAAAGTCGGGCTAATTAAATCGTCTAATTAAGACGGGCCTTTAGAAAAATGTATAGTTTATCAGTTAAATGCAAAAGTATAAGTTTTTAATGCATGTTGGTAATAAGTTTCTTGTACTTTAATCGATTTTCTACCGCAAAAATAGCAATACTTGTGTTTTGTTTACGTAAATGAAACGAAAAATGAATGTTAATAAGTTTATCACAATTCAATTTTGCTACTATGTAAAGTTTTCGTAATCTGAGCTGGGTCTGTCTAAAGTAAAATAATATTGTTTTAAATGTATATATATATNGTTAATATCTCAGTGAATAATGCTTGGATCGACTTCGAACCTAGTTCATTAGCTTCCAAATTAAAAACTACATCTACTAAAGTCCTTTAAAGATGCATAGGCTATGGACTACTTTGTTTTTTTTGAAATTTCATTTAACAACCCACTACTGTTCTTGACTCTATATTTTGGGGAATAATCGTTAATATCTCAGTGAATAATGCTTGGATCGACTTCGAACCTAGTTCATTAGTTTCCAAATTAAAAACTGCATCTACTAAAGTCCTCTAAAGATGAATAGGATATGGATGACTTACTTTGTTTTTATTTTGAAATTTTCTTTAACAACAAACTATACCGTCTTGATCCTATATTTTGGGGAATAATCGTTAATATCTCAGTGAATAATGCTTGGATCGACTTCAAACCTAGTTAATTAGCTTCTAAATTAAAAACTACATTTAGTAAAGTCTTTTCAAGATGTGTAGGATACGGACTACTTTGTTTTATTTTGAAATTTCCTTTAACAACCCACTATACCGGCATGATCCTATATTTTGGGGAATAATCGTTAATATCTCAGCGAATAATGCTTGGATCGACTTCGAACCTAATTCATTAGCTTCCAAATTAAAAACTACATCTACTAAAGTCCTTTAAAGATTTATAGGATATGGTATAATACCTTTGATTACTATGTACTTAACAATATTATATGGTTATTGAAGTTCAAGACTTTCGAGTTTGCTGTAGCCAAGAAATTAATCAACTATGGAAGGCATTGGCTCTAATAAATGGAATAGGCACTAGTGTAATGCATATGATTAAGAAACTGTTAAATTTGCAACTTCATTAATATAAAAAAAATTTTTGGTTACAAACGACGAATATTGTTACAAACGGCGTATATATATGAAAATGATTATAAATGACGAATATAAATTCTGTATAAATTACAAACGGCGAATATATATATATATATATATATATAATGTATTATCAAATTTCAATTAAATTGTATAAATAGCTTTTGCGTACTTAAAGGCACACTATTGGCAAATACCCTAATATTCAGTGGGCACAATTGGGCACGTATTTTGCATATTATATCTTAAACTATTAGAGCTAGTGGCCTGAAATTTTGAATATGCACTTGGGCGTCCACGATTTGTTAATATGCAACGTTTCAAATAAATTAGTTTTAAACTTTTTATGTAATTAATGTTAAGGAATGCGTATTTTCAATTAACCCAAATTCCTATATGTGGTATGCAATATCTCAGGAACAGACATATGACAAAAATGTTGCACATAAAAGCCGACGGCTCATTTCTGTTAAAATGCAAATGTTGAAAAATATTAGATAGATATTTTTTGTGTAATTAATGTAATCATTTTTAAATTGATTATATGACGTAGTAAAAATGTTCTATTATTGTCATTGTTCTAAAACGATATTAATGTAATTAAGCGGTTTAAAACTGAATGAAGCATTGAAATAGGTCAGAGAAATTCATTTTAGTGTAAATTTGAAATACTTAACTTCTTCAGTGTTAAAATCAAAAACTTAACTTCTACATGGATGAAATCCAAAGGTCTAAATTTGGAAAGCGCAAATCAATCATGAAACGCTAACTTTTTACTGATGGATATACACTATTTGTACTCTGTTCACACTATATAATCAAGGTTTTGTATATTTCAAATATTCTTCTTACATTAATTGAAAGAATGTTTCGAGCGCATGTAGATAAACTAAAAATTTAATCCAGCGTACGCATATATATATATATATATATATATATCGTTCTTTGTAAACCTGTTTAGATATATCTCGTTAACTTTTTCATCATAATGAACTAATTATTAATGTCGAAAAAGTGTGAATGCACATTTTTTTTCCATCACATATATAAGAAAATGCCATTTTATGATGACTAAGATTTTAGCAAATTTTTGTTCCAAAATTTCTTATTGCATTTGATCATAACTGAATTAGGATGCCAATTGAATTCTTTTGTATCATTTTGTTTCGTATATGTACATCAATTGGGTGACTTTTCAGACTGAATAAATTCCCATGCATGCTCTACATTTTCTGTGCTATGATGAAATTATTCGTTTTATTTATTTATATTATACAGCATAATTCAAATGTAAGCTAGTTTGCAAATCTTTAAATGTGGTGACTTGCCATTTTTCCTAAATAACCGTTAAAATAAGGACCGATTCCAAAATCCTATAATTACAAAATAATATTAATGCTGAAATTTAGGGATTTTCAATGCCATTTGTTAATATATTCGAATTTCTTAATAGGGTTGTATATATACTAACTGTAGGATATCTGTCTCAACAATTACATTCAATTAGTTATCCAGAAAATATAACGCTAATCCAATGTAATATGAAGCTGTAATTGTAATTAATGCGCTAGTGGATGCTTGGTATCTTTTACTGTGAATTAGTGCCTGTGAATTTGGATAATTTTGCTTCGGGTCGAGTTTTATAAGTTTTTTAAAATTCGAGTCGAGTCTAGCCGAGTTTGAATTCGAGTCTAGCCGAGTTTGAATCCCAAGTCTTGTCTACTAAATTTACCTATCTATATCATGTAAAGTAACGATTAAATAATTAACCTTTTTCTCAGTACGAAAAAACATATTCCAGCGGTTAGGTTTGTAATAGGCTAAGCGTTAGTAATTAAGTGTTACTATATAGATATAGCATTAACAGATCACTAATGATATTTTTAATTAAGGCAGAAGTGCTTGTCAACTATCAAAAATTTGCAAATAATCTATTTCAGGTTTAATAATTGTATTGTTATAGTACTAACTTACAGTTTTAATATTGGTAAGCTATTTACCTGTTCAGCTTCAGCAACATTTGCAATAAGCGTGAAAATAATTTTTTTATACATATAGCTATTATACACAAACGAGAATTAAATTAAAAATAATTTTCTATTTTTTGAAAAATTGTACACAGCAATTTTTAGCAGCTTTTGTACGGAGAGCGAGATATAAATATATAGTTATATTGTTAGATAATTTGAGGCATTCATTCAAATTTTGCATTCTAAAATCGAGAAATATTACTAATAATTCACATCGACTAGGTGTATGTTCGATTCTATTAAATTTATTTTTTTATTATACTTTGTTTATATTATATTTTAAATAAGTTTCACGATTCGTATTAATACGATCTGTAGCTGAAGCCCTTTACAGTTACAATGTTTTTGTAAATTCATTCATTTATATGATGTAAAAGTTTTAGGTGATTATGGTGTGGAAATTAATCAGTTGTTGTAAACATAACTAAAAAATATTATTTGTGGAATATTATTAGATTATCGAAAACAAGAAAAATTGCTTTTAACTATTTATTAAGCAAATTATGATTTCGTAAAATGTGCCAATTAGCTGTATATTGTTAAAAAAGCAGATTTTGAAAGTTGGTTATTTAAAAATGGCAGTATATAAACTTTGAGGCAAATCACTCCCAAAGTTAATGTGAACTTTTCCGTACATTTTTCATTCTAATATGAGGACATTATTTTGTTGGGTTGTTAAAATTAATGAAATCCTGTATATTTTCGGTTTAATTAACCTAGTATTGACCTGTATAAATATAATTTGTAATAACATTCAGTCGTTTTGCTCGTTTTCATTCGGCGTTTCTAGAAAGTTTCTGTATTTGAGCCAACTCTTTAAATGTGTGAATTAGATTCCTTTAAGACTAATCGAATTTGACTAGCAAATAGAAATTTTATCAAAAATCGAATCCGGTGCCGGTATAGAACCATACGTCATCTTCAGTGGTGGATCTAGGAACTTATAGTGCAATTTATTACACAATTTTACCAGTTAGTTTAATGTTATATGGGTTTACTGCTAGAAATTAGAATTAAAATATGGTTTATATTTATAGGTAGCTCTATATTGAAAGTCTTCAACGTGGGCTAATCACGTGTGACTTGAGAAGTTTTGAAGCGTTTATAAGTAAACGAAAGTCTTCTTTACAACTGAGACTGAGAACACCGAGACTATCAAAACTTATTCAAAAACCTTAACTTAAAATTTTGGAATTAACTTTTCGTTGCAAAACGTAGTAATAAAACTCGTGGATGAGATTTTATTCTAAAAATTAAATTTTATTATTCATGTGCAGCAAGTTACGCCACAAGTTATTTCAACTTTTCCAAATTGACGTATTTTCGTGAATCATTTCATTTTGAACAATGAATATTTACTTCTACAATACAACTCTGATCAGGTAACGCAGTTATGAAGTTAATCATTTTTAAAATTTGAACTGTATTTTACAAATGTGAATGGAATTTCTTAGTCTCATGCATCCCTCTTATCACAGCTTCTATATTATTAAATTTCGAAATGAAAAAAAACTGTCAAAAATGCAATTAATGGTTTTTCTGGGTAGTAAATGTATGTGATGAATTTCTTTCAACACCTGGTGATAAAAAAGGTTTAAATATTCTTAGTGGGAGGGTTTGCAAAATTAATTGGTTTGCTAAAATTAATTCTTGGAAGTAAATAGTTATTAAAGCTGGATCTTTTGTAAATACGCGACCTTCTAGTAAAGAGACCTAACTGTAAATGAGTAAGGTTCCACGATACTTTTATGAAATCTAATTGATTTTCGTTTAGTTTTAACGTAAATAATCGTTATTTGCGGGTAGATAAACCAAGAATCCCTATGATGGCACATGCTTGATTTTCTTCAACCACATTTGTTAGTATTAATTTTTCTCAGTCAAGACACATACAAAGGAATGCAAAGCACTATCAACTTTGACTAACTATGAGGCGTCTGTGGATCATTTCATTGTTTTATATACAATCACATTATGTTCCATTCTAGACAAAATGACGTTACCGTAAATAGCAAATACTTGACTCTGATTTTGAAAAACTTTGAGTCCACGCTTATCTGTGAATACTCGGGTTTACAAATTAGAAATAAAACAAAAAATCATAAATTGGATTGTTTTGTCAATGTCAAATAATCACAAATTACTATTCGTGAACAAAATCATTAACTACTTTTCAATGTAAATTAAATTTTAGTGGTCAGCTCGACTTCATTTGCATCTCGACTCCCAGGGACATTGTATAAATAAGTTTATTTAGGATATCTACTCGATTTGTACGAAATTTTTACTTGGAAAACAGCCTCTAAATAGACATGTAATGAGGCAGTAAACATGACTTAGGTTAATGCTTGCGACGATTCAAGACCTCTTTTATTCACTTATTTTCTCACATTTCGCGATCTTCCCCCTATGCTACTTATTTGAAGACGTTGGTTTGGCCGCTAATTAGTATTACTAAAGGTATAATTTCAAAATTGCTTTAGAATATGGCCATGAAGTTATTGTTTTCATACAAATCGGCAAATGGTTATTTGATCTGTCTTTGCAATTATCAGTTGTTTACTAGAGAGCCAACTGTCTGCTTGATAGTTGTTCTATCTCTGCGTTTTCCCACATCTATCTAGTAACTTCAATCTGTTTGAGTTGTAATCATCGTCATTCAACTGATAATAATTATTTCCTCATACTTTTGCGATATTTATCTCAAAGGATATTGATTGCGCATATGTAAGTATTTCCTATTTAGTCAAATAATTTGCTATATATATATATATATATAGAAAATTGAGTAAAAATATTATTCTTGTCTCTTTCCTAAGTTATCAGTAGACATCTATGAATTTCCAACATTGTTTAACAATTAAGTTTTTTAAAATCCTTAGACATTTACTAAGTGACATGAATAAAAGTGTTGAGCAAATTCATTCACATGATGCAATGTCATTGTTTCACTGTCTTGTTAGTTTAAACTGACTTTTTACTGGTTTGTCTCGTAAAACTTGCAACAGTGCGATCTTAAGAGGTCACCGTTTAATGTTAACCTCATTTTTCGAATCTTTCCACATTGCAATATGCTACGCAAATATAGTAGCACTCATTTGGATTTCAACTGATACCATTGGGTTATATTTCCCTTTTGGAATAATGTGTTCTTAGCGGTGTGTTTCCATATTATAGGTTTGAATTTTGAGTTAAATTTGTAATTTATGTATTAACTCGAAGCAATTAAAAATCTGTGCTCTTTTTTAATTCTTACAAATATTTGTTCACATTAATTTATATTTAAACAAAACAATGTAAAATTGTGTTATTTAAATAGAAAATATTTTTGGGGCACTCTGTATCTGTTTAGAATTTGTAAATATTTTATATACATAGGGGTAATAAATCACCCATATATACTCGAACGGTTAACTTCATTTTGGCTTATTTTTTATATTTTTGGTTTCGAAATGTTTAGGTGAACTACTCGATATGACCTTCAAATAAAATTTTCAGCAAAAATTGACTTCGTTGTAGTTTTTAAATTGCGGTTCAAGGCATACTCAACAATAAGTTTATCTTCCAATTAAGTACACCTTAAGTTTAATTGTATAATATTGAAATTAAAGTCGAGCTAAATTTTAAAGGTAATTGTAATTCCACTTATTTTCTTGGCTTTCAACAATTCGTTTTTGTTCTTTTGTTCGCTATTGGCGGTGAATTCTCTGCACTAACTTCCAATTAAATTTCTTTCTTACCAATCGCTCCGCTTGCACAACGCATCGACGCGATATATTTAACTGTCTCAATTCTACTTGTGTAACAACGTTTAATCTCGTTTCAGACTCCATCTATTGGAAGAATTTAAATATAAATAGAAATGTCTCGCGTTCAATACTCAGATTTAATCGGAATGAACGGCGATTCATCGGGCTCCAAGAAAGTTGTTCTTGCCTATTCAGGCGGTTTGGACACATCATGCATCCTCGTTTGGCTTAAGGAGATGGGATTCCAAGTCATTGCTTATCTGGTTAGCAAGTTATTCACTTATTTATTTTGTACTCTTGTAATTTTTAATAATTAACTGGCGGATCTCATATTCACAATCAATTTGTTGTCCCGTGAGAGCCAGAAATATATAGGTCAGTTTTAATCGAAGAGGGAACACAACAAAAAATTTTTTTAAATTTGTTATACTATAAATTTTCATTGTGGAGCCTTAAAAGAAAGTTTTTGGGTCTTTTTTACTTAAAACCTTGACATTAGAAGTTGTGATTAACGATATATAAAAATTTTGCAAATAAAGGCTAAAATACTTCTTGTTCTTACAGGACGTTACGTTACATATTTTGTTGGTATACTGAATGCTTATTTTTGTCACTGACATTTGTATTTCTCGCCGAAATATTAAATATTAGTATTTTTTATATTTTAAGTTTGAATATTAAGCGCATAGCTTACAAATTTTATATTAGTAGAGCTCCTTTGGATTTTTCAGGCTAATTGAGTTTAAAAATAAAATTGTTAATTCTCATTGTCTTACATAATCGAATATAGAGAGTGTGAAGTTTCAAAAATAATTTTTGCGAGAAATGAATTCTATAGAGAACTACACTCAGCTGGTTTTGCTTTAAATTACTCAGAAATTATCGCAATTTGATTTACTGTTCTTTCGTAGTATTACTGAACGTAAGGAATTAGTAGCGCTTGATAGTAAAGCTTGTTTACACTATTGCATGAATCACTTTGTTCGAGAAAGATTAATTAAATTGTATCGAATAGTATTTTTACTAAACACAAATTTATACTGAAAACCGAATCCATTAAATAGGATAATAAATTGCCATCAGTGTATTGTGTATTGAAATTTTCGTGTAGTCATTTCATACTTTCGTCTATGTATTTCTTGTATTCGTTAATTTTTCTTTAATCTATATGAAGCAAGAAAACGTATTTATATTCAATTTTGGAATTTGGAATACATCATAGGACTAATTTCAAGCAATTGTACGAAAAATTTTGCATAGTGGTTAAGCTATTTTACAAATTGTTTACTTTTTTTCCGTTTGTTTGTGGATCTGAGTCCAGATAATGAGAACAGGCATTCAACGGAGCCCAAGCTGGCAAGTGTTGAAAGAACTTCAAGAAAACAGTTGGCAAACTCGCGATGCTCGTGGAATGTTGGGCTGTTATGCATTCAAACTCACTATTTCGTGGCGTTGTGTGAGAGAGTGTTTCTCAGATATATAATTCAATTAAATTTTTGTATTTCGTGTTT
>CABFPE010000077.1:876961-892118 GCA_900660155.1 Hofstenia miamia
GATCGATATCTTATGGGTACTTCGGTTGCCCGACCTTGTATTGGCAGGAAAATGATCGATGTCGCTAAAGAAGAAGGTGCCGACTTCGTATCACATGGCGCTACTGGAAAAGTAAGTTGATTTAAGTAATTTTAAGGAACAAGGCTTGTAACATTTTAGGAGTCCAACTATTTATTCTTCTATTTCATTTCTTTAATCCCCAAAAATTTATTGTATGTTCTAAAACTATGCGTCCATTAAGTATCCATCACTTCTAATGCATTCGATGGTACAATATTACTTTAACCTTATTGAAATTTCAAATATATTTAAGAATACCTTTCTCACATAACTCTGATAAATTCCAATTTTCTATTGCTATTCAAGCATTGTTTTCTTTTGTCCTATATTTTCAACAATTTGGCCCTGAGAAGTTTTCATACGCAGGTTATTCAATATATTTTCTATTTTTTTATTTAATCCCACCAATATATCTCAATAAGTTGTTGTCACTATGATCGACAAAAATATTTAAAACCATATCGTTTATTAAGGGTTTAGCAACGAGTAGATCCCCGCCAGTTGACATTTGATTGAAAATGAATACATTCTTAGCTAGCGGAGTACAAACATAATCAGATAAAACACGAATGCAGTTTGTATTCGTTTATATGTTAAGTATATGCATTTCCTTTAAAGGTAACGTCTATTCATATTTATACATTTACATTTAAATCAATCCCACTTTATTTATGCATATTTATCTTAAATTTGAATTTTGAAAGTTAATAGCAGTACTGCGGTCACTCTGTCATTCATTTGTGCATATATCGAACACCGTCGCATTTTATTAATTGCATTTGTTCATTTACCTATGAATTGGGAATGCCCGCGTTCTCTTGATTGAAGTGGGCATTGAATAAAAGAGATTTGATAACAATGCATATCTACTTTAAGAATTGATCTTTTATTCCTTCTACTACCTGCTGATATTTCTTTGAAAATATGTTTCTGCTGATTTTATTGCAAAATCAATACAGAAATATGCTTTTTTCGCATTAAATGCGAGTGATAATTTTTAAGTTAGTTTGACTGCCGCCCTGTCATTTATCTGAAAACAAAGCAATTAAATCATCCATTGAAATCAATGCCACTATAGCTAAATGTATATGTTTTTTCATTTTCCATTAAAATGTGTGTATCGTAATAACTAAAAAATATTGCAAAGCTTAGAAATAGAGTATAATTTTACTGATAACAGAACAGTCGACTCTCCCCCAGGTAACACCAGCTTAAAAGTTTCAAAGAATGAAGTAAGCTATTTAAGCATAAGACAGTACATCAATTGGCTTTATCATTAATCAAGTCTTTGGGCAAGTAATAACAGCGAGCATGGACCATTCTCAATACATAGAGTAAAACGGCCAAAACGTTTTCACCCGACTTTCTCAAGTTCTGATTCAATCGAATGGTCATCAGTTCTTCTTCTGACAATTCGATTTGTACGGTTAGACTTTGATGTTTTCGTCTTAATTGCCCAACTTCATTGTTGCATTTAATGAATTTACTGGTTCATTAAATTTTTTCACTTACTTCAGAGAGGAACTCATCTTTCCATCGAGTGCATTTCCAATAATGACCATAATTGGAATCCCACACGCGTGCAACACGCTTAGTTTTCCTACTGCATTCAATTTATTTATAAACAAGGCTAAGCTGCCCTTGAATTTGAAGAATCTTCTATTCAAATAATTGAAAACTAGTCTAATTTTGAGATCCATATTTGTCAATAACAAGCAAAGAATTTTTTAATAATTCTCAGAAAACAAGGTATTTCACTGACGGTGAATGGCAAAGTAACTACTTCAATCACTCCCAGTACTCAATCAGTGCTTAAAACTGCAGTAATCTAAAACTGTTTTTAACCTTTGTTCATATAATATGGTTTAGGCTATGTTCTTTCATTGGTTCCTTTAAAGTTGTAATAATGCTAGACAATTGGAACTAAAGCCCAAGAAATGAAATAATAGACAAATGAATGTGAAGTTCGTTTACTAGATATGGTTATAAAATACAGATGGGGAATAGAAATTAAAAATGTACCCATCATATTTGTAAAAACTATGACCACTTTCTGTTCCAAGTTACATTTGTATTGACTTTCGTTGTCTGATGTGCCTTAACACGCAGAATTGTTTCTCTGGCCTACCCAAGAGTTGATGTCAGACCCGGTGAAGAATACCAGTTCCTAATTCAGAGCATTTAGCGCAGTGTCTGTTTCTAGATTTGACTTGACAGCTCTTTCGTTGTATTAATTTTTTTGCTTTGAATTAACTTTGGTTGCTGAAAGGCAATCACTTGTTTATCTCTTGAATTTATGGCAAATGTGAGATGCCGACGATGCTGTGCCGCTTGCGGACATACTTTCTGATTTTTCTCAACAACGAAATTTACTACTCTAATCTTGATTTTATTGTACTTCTTTGTTTCAGCCTGGAGGAATGAATAAAATTTATTACACATTACCATCTTCACTGGCAATTCACTGCTACATCGTAGAATTTTATTCAAAATGTCAATGTTGATTTTTACTGTGAATTGCAAAATGCGTCTATCCTAATCTATGTAACAATTAATGTTCAAGGCAATATATTTACACACCTTCTCTTGTAAGTTAATGCATATAACTTGAACAATTTTGCTGCAAGCGTTTCTATTGAATTATTTGCGATTATTGGTTTCGTTGTTTTACTGTAGTTTTAGTAATTATTGAACTTGCATTGATGTATTTTATATTGATTACCATGTTTCCGTATCCAATATCTGCTGAAATGAATGTTTAAACTCGCGATAGTAAATCTAACTAATAAAATTATTATCTTCAAAATATATTTCGNATATTTATTATCATGTTTCCGTATTTGCTGAAATGAATGTTTAAACTCGCGATGGTAAATCTAACGAATAAAATTATTATCTTCAAAATATATTTCGATTGATGTTATGTGGATGTTTACAGAGGTGTATTTTTATTCTTAAAAAATCCTACTGCCAACATGAAAATAACAGAGTGGTGATTTTAAAATGCCAAAGAAATATTTTTGAAGTATAAACGCGGTAATAATGGAAAATATCCTTTAAATTTCATTCCATTGTTAAATGAATATATAGCTGGTTTTGTACGGTTTTCTTTAATTAACTCGGCAAAAATTGGTGGTAAATGCCTATGGGAATTAATTTCTAATACTTCGCCCTTAATGAGCTCTTTGGTCAGTTGACAATGTCACTGGTTGATAACACAGGCACGATTAGAATGGATAGCATTTCAAGTCATTACCTCTGCTTCAAGTCATGGTTCAGCATCAATCATTAATTGCTGTTTATTTCATTTTTTAAATCGATATTTAGTATCGACAATTAATGCATCGTTTTAGCAATTGTCAATTAATGCATCTGTACTCATATTCTGTGACTGTTTCGAAATATGTTTTCGCTGTATGCCTTATTTGGGCTAGCAATGTGCGCGGTAATAATTCGCTTTATTTATTCAATGATACATATGCGTAATTTGAATAGGGCAGATTGTCCATTAGGATGGCTTGCTCGTTCACCAGACTTAGCGCTTCCAGATGGCTTCTTGTGGGGTTAGCTTAAAATGAATTTTTTAAAGAAATTCATAACTATTCAACAGGTGAAGTCATTCATTGAAGATGAATGCATGCAATTTACTCTAAACATTTTGTAGATTGCAACCGAATCATTTGTAGGACTTTTTGATGAAGTGCGTACAAGAATAAGGCATTAATTTTGATGTTTAATGTTCATTGTACAAGTTTCAATATTGTCAAAATCTATTTTTGATGTTAATAAAAATTTGAAAATGATATGTATCTGTTTCAAGAACTGGAGATAAAACAAGATAAGTAACAAAGAAAATTATCTCTTAGCGCTTTGATTTTGATAGAAATCTAATATTAAACGACTATTCGGCCGGTATGAATAGCATCCCAACCCAACCAGTTTCTAAAGCTGTTAGTTGCAACAGCTACTACATTGCGCACATTTCTAAATTGCCTTAAATTTATGTTATGTATGGTAGCAAGTTATATATTTAATGAGTCAAGTGGCAATTCTTTGCAGATGTTTGTTTTCTGTTTATTAAAAATGTTTTGTTATGTTAATTCCTGAAATTTAACGTTTTTCAAAATTTGAAGTATCTTGAGAATAAATTTCATCGCGTAAGCAGATGAGCCAAAAGTTTGGAATTTTCTTCTAGCATTAGCTGCCTCGCTGAAATAAGCTTTTTCCATTCATGCGAACAACAGGGAATATTTCTATTCCATTGACACGGTTGACGTTTTTGTTCAAAAACAAACATTTCCTCGACTCATTTCTTTAGATGACATGACTGTCAATCGAAGTATTAGATAAATATTTTTGTACAATTAATTTTTCTTTATGCTGAAGGTGTATACAATTATTGAAATGAAATATTTTTTAACTGCTCGCCTTGTTTCCTGTGCAAAATTTCTGCAGTAATTTTCTATTGTAAAATAAATTGTCAAAATAAATCATTTGATTAGACTAAAACCTGTCTCTTATACACATCATTAATTTTTAATACAAAGGTCAATATTTAATAGGAATTTATATTACAGCAATTGTTTAGTTTTTAAATTCGATATGAATTTTTCTTATTTACTTTCATTGGAGACTACATAATTTTTTGTGGGAAATCGTGGGGATAATAAACAGCAGCTGGAAATCGATCCGTTGTGCACTGGAATAAATATGTAGTTATCTCATTTTGTGAATTTCGAATTAAACTGCCATTAGGCCATTTTTCATTATTTCACTAATATAACTTCATATCGACTTTCAAAGTTTCTTCAATCTAAGCCTTGGACAAGCTTTGTTAATTTTTTAACGTTGCACTTTCGGTATGTATGTAGTCATAGCTAGTGTAACAACAGGGTCCTGCCGTGTGAGNGTTTGGATTTGATGCATCGTAGAAGATACAGTTATGTCGGTTTTTTGTGCCATTTAGTTTAAATACGGCCTCATCTGACCAAATAATCTTCGCGATAGAATTGGGGTCATCTACATGCATCCTCTGAAACAGTTCGCAGAACTCCAGGTTTCTATCGTGATCCATCAATTGATGTTCAGCCACGTAACTAGAGTTTTTTGCTTTCATTTTGCAAGCGTCTGGTTACTTTTGTTACACCCTGTAGTTACTTTATAATCTAACTGCTGTAAAATCAAGTTAAAGAAATCTCACTGGAGGACCAATTTGAAAGTTTTTAACTATCAAACATTCTAATGAATGCTTATGCACATTACCATAATTATTAATTTATCATTAGGTCTGAATGCATTCTTTCCCTTTTATTCGGTCGGTTCTTAAAAGCATTAACGTGATTCTTTCCGCTTCAAGATTAAAACTTTATGTGAGCCCTCTGGAGCCACTCGAAAATTTGTCATCGGCTCAACGACTTTACTGGAGTAAACATTCAAGTTGCTCAAGTACTTTGTGAATTCTTGAGTGCTTAGCCGTTTTTCTTCTCTAATTTTTTGGTCGCTCAGGGCACGTTTCATGCTTGCCCCACATTAGTTACGCTACACCACTGACTACAGCCTAATGGTTTCTTAAGATGTCACAGTATTTCTGAAAATATAAAAATGTTTGAAATTTTAATATAAAAAAAATTTTTTGCAATATATGTACAACGACTTTTTTCTCCACTATATATCGATTTGCGTTTGTATACGTTTCATTTAGGATTAGATCGTGTATCGNGCCTTGGACAAGCTTTGTTAATTTTTTAACGTTGCACTTTCGGTATGTATGTAGTCATAGCTAGTGTAACAACAGGGTCCTGCCGTGTGAGACCGCCTATGATGCAATAGCTTGAAATGCAGGTCTTTAAGTCATAAGGTGCAGAATAAAACAGTTGGTCACAGGCATTGGATAATATGCAACTTAAGATTTGCAACGTGTCCTAGTGCAAGCAACATGTTTACAATGTGTGAAGATATTTTTATTAACAAACATTATTTCAGTTATTTGCGACATCGTTTTGACTTAATCAAATGATTTTTAATTGCAATGTGATAATTTTACCTTTATCTCAATTATCACCTCTTATAAAACTATTTCAAATGAACAATTAGCACATGCAGAGTGTTTTCAATGTGGGTTGAATTTCCACCAAATTTCAATAATTTCTCTCGAATTGTTTGACCACGTGACTAATGTAATTATCCTTTGTCTGACGTAATCAACTTAGAAATCTTTGTCTCTTAATTTTAATATTCTTTACCAGAAGTGATTTAATATTCCATGGATAATTAAGCAGCGATTTCTCAAGGGAAAGCTTCCATCTACATTTTTATTAAACTTTCTACGTTCATAAAACTTTTTTTATTTAACTTTTATATTTTAGGGCAATGATCAAAATCGATTCGAACTTGCCTGCTACGCCCTATTTCCCGATGTTAAGGTATGCACTTCTGCTCAATAGTGATTTCTTTAATCTTGAAAAGTGCCTACTTTTAAAAAATATTTTACATTTTTCAAATAAATCCTTGTAAGTGGAACTTCGACGTATTACGAATGTGGTCGATAGGAAAAAATTTTATTTTCATCAAAAAATCATTTTACAGCATGTAAAATATTTATACATATACTTAGAAATTTTTATCCTATGATTTAATTTAAAATTTTCGTTATCGCTACAGCGAAAGGCGCCGAAAGCACTTTGTATGATCCTATATAGCGAAATTTATAACGGTTATTCTTAAAACAATTTCAATTTAGATCATTGCCCCGTGGAGGTTACCCGAGTTTTACAATCGCTTCCGTGGTAGACAAGATCTCTTGGCTTATGCTAAAGAGAAAAACATCCCCGTAGACGCCACTCCATCTTGTTCATACAGTATTGACGATAATTTAATGCATATCAGGTAATTGTCTAGTCTGCCCACACAGCCTATTATTTGCTTTTCATTATCTTGACATTGTATATTTCATCAGATATTTACAAGATGTTATTTATTTTGCCAATTATATAGAAGATATTTCATCAGATTTTACACTTTTTGTTTGTTTGAAATAAATATATGTTTAATTTCAATGAAGTCAATTGACTTACCAATAAACTATTGAAGTGCTATTTTATTTAATTCAAAAGATAATTTTATGTATTATTCTAGAAAAATCAACAAATGGTTTTTTCATGTATCAAATTTTTCTATAATGTATAACTAATATTTCAGCCAACGCCCAAAATTGAAGATTAAATTTCCTGATTAGTTATCCTTTCGTTTTTTTGTCACTTATAAGCTCATAAAGCCCGTTTAAATATGTAATTTTAAAATAATGTTTTCCCCGTGCAGAGATGGAATTGGACCGAATTTTTCGTTCAAACTGACCCAAGCTCAACTGCGATTTTTTTTCAATTGTGAAAAATTCAATCAAATCTATGCATAGAAACATTAAAAACATTTTCAGTTCCTAGCTCATGTTAAGAAACAAAAATTAATTAAAAAAATTAGCAATAAGACTACGTTTTTCTGAACCCGAATCCAAGCTCAGAAAAATCGTAAAATTCAGTCTTTTGGCAATTGGAAAAATTCAAAATGGCGGATAATTTTCTCTCTCGATTTCGGCAACCAGACATGTAGTGCATAGTTGCAATCAGGTCAATTTTTTACTTTAAGATTTTTCTTTCTACGGGTCACCGGGTCGCAATTATTCAAACAAATTGTTGAAATATATTACACAAAGGGGCTCATCTCAATGCCCAATCACCGAATTACACAAAATATAATGTGATTTAGGTAATGACTTCAATAGCAAGCACATCTGTTGTTAATAGTTATGGTAGAAACGATTTCGACACAAAAACAACTTATTCTAAAATGCATGAATTCCACTGAGAATTGAATTTACAAAAATCACAAAAGTTTTAACTCCCAAACTTTATATTTAAAAAATTTCAGCAGCACACCAGAATGTTCTAGATCTACCACTGCTCTGTACCAAGATTTAAACTAAAATCGAACATAAATTTGGATTCGGATTTTATTTCGTTTATAAGTCGTTATTTTGTAATTGATACATGTTAAACAATATTAAGTCTTCAAAATTCGATTTAAGCTTCTCTCCACATTTTTAGCAGAAATCGAATGAGGTTAAATTATTAAATTCAATAAATATTTGCTAAAAGTAGAATTTTTCACTGACTAAAATTTTAAAATGATGATTTTTGACTTGCTATCATTTTTGCTTCTTAAAAAGTATGTCGATGATTTCTCACATCGTAAATTATAGGAGATGCCAAAATCATGTCTTTATAATGCTTTAGAATGTAAGTGAAGACCAGCGTAAAAGCCATGTCATGTCTTAGCAGGTGCAATTCTGATATGGTGACATTATCAGGCTTCTATTTATTGAGTGCCTTTCTATCTTGTTCAAATGAAGTGATCCAAAAGTACATATAACATTGAGGTAGTTGAATGTGTCAAAGCAAGCTTCCGACAAAAACGATCGTCACAGCTGGCAGTGGAGCACCCCGATGCAAAAATGGCATCATAGATTGTAAGACTTAAAGGCATTGTTTTAACAACATCAGAAAACTGAACTAGAACTACAACTACTTCTCTAAATGAACATTGGCATTAGTGGTTTAATTGAAACAATTATTTTGCAATATGCAGCTTGACAACAATAAGCTCTTATGGATCTTCAAGTTTACTAGCGCAGCAATTGTCCTCAGAACACCCATATTGAGAAATTCAAGGGGTTTGGGAGTGAGAAAATACATTTCTTGAATGTGTATTACATGTATTTCACCAAAGCCTGAGTCAATTTTTTCAATAGATCTATCACTATCAAGCATTAAGAAATAGATGCATTTGCTTCTCACCTATCAATATCACTGAAAGCACCACATTGTCTACATTGGTGATGTCACAACAACAATATATATAGTGGTTGCCAAATTATTAGAACACCTAGGGATTTTTCGTTTAAGAGATCACATTGCAACAACAATATTATATGATGATAACATGCAATAAAATCATATATCACAATGTGAATGAATTTTTCTTGAAATTTTAGCTAGTGTAAAGCCTTCCTTCAGTGAAGTGTTCATATTTGAAGAAGAATTCCAAATNATTGTCCTCAGAACACCCATATTGAGAAATTCAAGGGGTTTGGGAGTGAGAAAATACATTTCTTGAATGTGTATTACATGTATTTCACCAAAGCCTGAGTCAATTTTTTCAATAGATCTATCACTATCAAGCATTAAGAAATAGATGCATTTGCTTCTCACCTATCAATATCACTGAAAGCAACACATTTTCCACATTGGTGATGTTACAACAACAATATATATAGTGGTTGCCAAATTATTAGAACACCTAGGGATTTTTCGTTTTAGAGATCTAAATACCATGTCACATTGCAACAACAATATTATATGATGACAACTTGCAATAAAATCATATATCTCAATGTGAATGAATTTTTCTTGAAATTTTAGCTAGTGTACTCTTTATATGCTTATTGGGTTAACTTGGTGTTGATGCAAAGAAATATACTCAGGCTTAGGGCATTTTCAGTCTCCCACATAGAACTGATTTTGGGAATCAACTGATTATATCATGTACTTTAGAGACATTAAGCATTTCTATAAGTTTCAAATCTTGAGATGAATTAGTTGTAGTAACAGCTTGATGAAACATTTGAGCTGACAGATAATTGTTTCATTACCTTCCTTCAGTGAAGTGTTCATATTTGAAGAAGAATCCCAAATGTTGTGCTAAGGAAAGAATTCAGTACAATGGAAATATAGTCATTGTTGAGTAATCTGTGAGCTAACAGTTTCAGCTTAAGGTACGTATATGCATACAACCTCCTGATACTTGAGGACATTTCCTCAATATGTTGAATATGGTCTTAATGAACCATTAGCAGAAGTCGTGGACAATGAAGAAAGTTCAACATAGAAATAATATGCAATTGTTCTCATGGAGTATTCTTTTTGTCTTAGCAGCAAGATACTTGAATGTTGAACCAGTGTGGATCTTAATTTTTGCCCATACTTAATTATGTAATAAAGTGAAATATTTTTGTAGTTATATGAAAATTGCAATGTGGATAGAATACAACAGCAATGCATTGACTAACTGATTTTTCATGATAAAATCGAAAATATACTCAAGGTACATTTTTTTAATGTCAATTGTATGTTTTCGCTAAAAGAGTTCATTTAAAAATTGATTGAAAAAATTTTAAAATTTTGAATGCAAATCCTGAATGAAACGCATTGGTACATACCGTATAGTGTTTCATACAACGACAATCACAACGTGACACATTTATTTTACATGTATCTATAGTTGAGAGCAAACATACATGTATATCGTATGTTTGTGATAAACACAAAGCAATATATCACTTAGTGAAATATTGAATAATCATTAGTTTAACACTAGAAAGACTGAAATATCTTCTTACCTAAAAAGACTGAATGGGTCTAAATTGACCCATGAATGAATATTTATGAACATTGATTACAAAAAATTATTTGTTTCTTTGACTTTGTATGCTTTCCACAACAAAACTTCTTACAAATTTCACATGAATCTTTGGTTTTATTATTACATTTTGAAATCTGACAATGTACTCTTTTAGACGGTCAATGGGCTCTTCTGATAAGTTTATTCCCAGCAGTTCAAAAATTCGTTTCTTCATAAACACTCTGCGTTGGATGTTATCATTTGTAGTCTGTTTATATAAGACATATGCATTTATACCACATAGATCAAGCATATTGAAAAACATGCAACAGGCCAACGTCGTGTTGAAGTTTTACAAGTGGTATATCTTGCCATTTGGTCCATGACATCAACACCGTATTTTGTGTTATTGTAATATTTTGTTTCTGGTAACTTTTTAGGGTGATTCTCATCAATCTTCACAGTTGGATGCATGGTACTTAGTAGGTAGACATTCTTTGACTTTTTACCTTTGTATACAGTCAATGTACACAAATCTTTATTTCTCACTATCTCACTTGAGCACAAGGGCTTCTTCTTTAGGACAGAGTCGAGAATTAGAATTTCCCGTCTTTCTTTTCTTATTGTCCCAACTATACTTGTCTTTTTTGACAGGAATGACTTTGCCATGTCTAGTGATGTGAAAAAACTGTCCATGGTCACATTATATCCTTTATTGAAGTAAGGAGCCATTAGTTTTTCACATACATGTTTAGGAAGTGTATTGTTGGGACTTTTCAACGTATCTTTACCAAGGTATGGGAATGAGTTGCACAGATACTTTGTACCAGACACCAAAATTTGATTCCAAATATGTCTGGCTTTGAAGCCATGTACTGGATAAATGAACAACGTGATTTGCATGGAAAAATGTTAATCAATAATTAGCATATCTGAGAATTGTAAATGAATTTATCCTACAGTTCACGAATCAAACAAAATTTGTCATTAATTTTGTTTCTCTTCCTAGACTGAGCATCATCAAATCTCAAATGAGTCATAATTCATTTGAAATTATCTCTGCTCATGGTGTTTGTAAATAATGAAGGACCAAGCTCCTTGTTCCAAAGATCATTTATAGGGGTTTTCTTTGCAACTAAAACTCCTCTTGTATATTGCAAACCAATAAATTTTTCTAGGTCTCGTTTATTTATAGAAAAATCTGAACTTGAAATTTGGCCATGAGCATTTGTGTACTTCTCAACCATACTGAGCATTGGTTCATCAAATAATAATCTAAAAGCTGTCAATGGGCTCCCATGCTGAATGTATTTCTTTGAGTACCTTGTAGGCCCGCTCTTCTCTTTGAATATGTTTATAGCTGCAGCTTTTCCCATTGTTGATGGTAATAATCTGGGGTTCCACAATTCTCCTGATCTTGCTTTTATTAAATCCTCTGGCTGTTCAAAACAATGACTGTCATCAACCTCTTCATCACTACTATATTCACTAGACAGACCCATACGAAGATTCACATCTTCCATAGGAAAATAGTCCTCGTCATCGCCTCCCTGAATCTAAGTCTTGACATAAAGAGAGTATCTCTTCGTTGCTAAGTCCTTTCTTTCTTGCCATTTTGCAAAAAATATCTGAAAACTGTCCCAAATAAGTGTTATCACTGTTGCAGTCGCCAGTGAAGGGGCATTCGCTGTATGCCTTATTTGGGCTAGCAATGTGCGCGGTAATAATTCGCTTTATTTATTCAATGATACATATGCGTAATTTGAATAGGGCAGATTGTCCATTAGGATGGCTTGCTCGTTCACCAGACTTAGCGCTTCCAGATGGCTTCTTGTGGGGTTAGCTTAAAATGAATTTTTTAAAGAAATTCATAACTATTCAACAGGTGAAGTCATTCATTGAAGATGAATGCATGCAATTTACTCAACATTTTGTAGATTGCAACCGAATCATTTGTAGGACTTTTTGATGAAGTGCGTACAAGAATAAGGCATTAATTTTGATGTTTAATGTTCATTGTACAAGTTTCAATATTGTCAAAATCTATTTTTGATGTTAATAAAAATTTGAAAATGATATGTATCTGTTTCAAGAACTGGAGATAAAACAAGATAAGTAACAAAGAAAATTATCTCTTAGCGCTTTGATTTTGATAGAAATCTAATATTAAACGACTATTCGGCCGGTATGAATAGCATCCCAACCCAACCAGTTTCTAAAGCTGTTAGTTGCAACAGCTACTACATTGCGCACATTTCTAAATTGCCTTAAATTTATGTTATGTATGGTAGCAAGTTATATATTTAATGAGTCAAGTGGCAATTCTTTGCAGATGTTTGTTTTCTGTTTATTAAAAATGTTTTGTTATGTTAATTCCTGAAATTTAACGTTTTTCAAAATTTGAAGTATCTTGAGAATAAATTTCATCGCGTAAGCAGATGAGCCAAAAGTTTGGAATTTTCTTCTAGCATTAGCTGCCTCGCTGAAATAAGCTTTTTCCATTCATGCGAACAACAGGGAATATTTCTATTCCATTGACACGGTTGACGTTTTTGTTCAAAAACAAACATTTCCTCGACTCATTTCTTTAGATGACATGACTGTCAATCGAAGTATTAGATAAATATTTTTGNTTGGGGTCCAAACTGACCCCGGCAGTCTTATTAGGTATACCATTGCATAATTACCAAAATTATAGTAACAATTAGCTAAAACTTGGTTTCTAAGTGAAACTACATATGAAAATAAAATACATAAAATATCAACAAAAAGCTTAAAATTAAAAATGGGTCATTTTTGACCCATCCGTCTTACTAGTGTTAAATATAGGAGAGATAATTTAGTATATGAAATATTGACTTATTAATCGATAAAGAATTATTCATCCATTGTAGGCCAATCTAAAGCAATTTTTACGCTAACACCTGAGATTGAATAAAAACATTTTTATTTTAATTTATCAATCTTACATGTAGTAATAATATCATTCATATACTATTCATACATGAATGATAAATGTTCCGTTATTTCACACGGTGTCTTAGTTACTCTAAATACATTTTATATTACTAACATAACTGATGATAAATTCACCACATTGCTGGTTGTAGAAATTGACAACAAAATATCAGACGTTTCCATTTTTGCATTTTACTTTGAGATCAGAACACTTTTAGCTACCGCATTTGACTCTTTATTATAAAGCTCATGCCATTTGCTAAAGTCTGCTTCTATTCCATGTGTAAAATGTGATGGATTCGGAAAGGTCAATTTTACATGCTTCTCCCAATTTCGCCATATAGATTTCAACAAATGCACAGTGTCATTTTGTTAAAATACATTTAACACGGAATCACCCTCAATCACTACGTTTGTCTTTGAACATTTTGTAAGACTATCTTAATTAGCATGAACATCTACTCCAAGACGGTTTAGGACCTTTAAAACAGATAAGACATAGTCATGCAATTGATTTGCAGTTAACTGTAAAACGGGTACTAATCCAATAATTCATTTGATTTTCCACAGAGCTGAGATCATAAAGCACAAAATAGTCCTTGCAGTGCATTCATTTCTATTTTGTGCAAACCCACTAACAGTTCCTGCCTTATAGTCTATTGAGGATTCCACGTATATTTCATCTATTGTTAAAACTACTTTGGATTTTTCATTACAGAATTCTTTGTTAATAACAAAATTTAAATACGTAGAAGGCTCTAAAGTAGTTGTCACCATTAAATTAGAATGTATTAAACATTGTAAATGTCTTACATGTGGCAAGTATAGAAAATCTCTGAGGGAATTGTAATTTCTTTCAGAAAAAAGCGTACATTTGATAACCCACCAAAATTATATTCGACGTATATTGTCTTTGAAATTTATGTTTGCTTAATAAAATAAGCTGATCGCAAATATTACCAAAATTTAACTTGTTTGCTGTGTCTACCAGCATTGAATGAGAAATTTGAATTTGATTTTCGGCAGTTAGTTGGTTAAAAATGTAGCTAAATTTTCCAATTCACACTTACGAGTTAAAACAGTAGATATGTGTTTATATTCATTAGCAGAAATTTGAAATGAGTTAGCGTAGTGATTGAACTAAATTGCTATTGATTAAATCTAACCTTAAAGTTTTCTCAACATGTGAATATCCATTATCTCCAGCTTGATGCTTAACAAAAAAATACTGCATTATCTAAATTGAGAAACATATAGTTTTGGAGCTTAATGTTTTCTAAGTCTTTGTAGTCTAGGTGATCATCCATGGCAAATTGATTAAGGAAATCCTTATCAAAGCCTAATCCTTTTGATTCCGGAAATTCCCTTTGAAAATGGGGAGTATTAGAAATATACTTTGGATAGTTTGGAAATAATACTGGTACAGCACTTTTCTTTAGCTTAGGATTCTTTAATTTTCTTCTTCCCATCCTTTTAAATTCAGAGAATAATACGAAATCTGTTTCCAAAAAAAGGCTTCTGCAAACACCAATATTTGGGGTAGGGAAAAAATCCTGTCGTTTTATATTTCGTCGAAGATCCTCATTTTTAGGAAATTTATATACAGGGATATGTGGTGATCCCTTGTAGATTTGCATTGCAGTTCACAACAGCACACGTCCGAGGCATTTAGTACACTAAACAGAAG
>CABFPE010000077.1:906993-918344 GCA_900660155.1 Hofstenia miamia
CAATAGACTTTTTTGCTCTAATTTAAACAATGTATCATAAATTGAACACCTAATGAATTTTTATTATCGGTTATATCAAAATGGAATTCTATCGATGTAGAATATTTTACATTTTGTGCATATATAGCTTATGGACTATTCTGTGTAGATGTTAGTATCCTGTTCTCGTGCAAATTGATTAATTGTTGACTGAAGAATGCTTTGAATTCCGAAATGGGTGGGGTTAACTTTCCGCATACCGAAGGCCATTAACGTTTCTTATCTCAAACAGGTTTTTTGGTGAATTTTTAACTCCCCTTAGAACTTTGGATTTTTCAACGTCTTGCAATATTGTGAATAGCGCCCTTTGCTATAGCGAAAAAACCGAAACCGCTGTTCACATTCAAAACCGATACTGAACCGAGAAAAAATAACGAAAATCGATTTTTTTTCGGTTTTCAGCAGATACACTAAACTATTATGTTTCCAAGCAATGATGCAGTATTCTTGGAGCAAACGCCAAAATGCTTGTAAAATTGGAGCGCAATTTTGGTTTTTCTTGAATAACAACTAAATTTGAGTGTTATAAAAACATACTTTAAAAAGGTATGTTTTCTTGCATAGGGTTTTAGCAATACAAATAGATGTTAACTAAAAAACTAAAATTCATTTTGGAAGCCACCGAACATCTATTATGAATGAGATTTTCTCTAATGAATGGTTATTGTATTGAATAATATTATGCATTTTGTTATTGTTACGTTCACAAAATTGTAAGCCTAATTAAATACCCCCAACTAAAAAAATTATTATTTACATCTGTAAATGACAAGTCATTAGAATTAGATGCATTTCAACTTCACTAATTGATGTCATAAATTTTTATAACGCCAAGTACGTGCGTGCAAGCGCGCTTGCACGCCTTGACAAAATCAAAATATAGGCTAGCAATATATTTATGATTGATTTTTACTGCTAGTATAGCAGTTCAAATGCTTTGATTACGTTTGTGTTATTGGTGGCAACTTAAAAGCTTGCTTGCCAATGAAATACCGTGTAATTTTTTTAACAATAGGGTTATAAATGAAACGCTAGCTTAGGTTAAAAAACGAGATTGTAATGTTTGTAACCTATTTGCACGCCCGTTCCTTCACCGTACTTGGCGCTTATGATTCAAGGCTTGCCATGGCTATTGTCTGAAAATACATAAGTGGTTCAATCAAGCTTTTTGTTTATAGAAAAGTGCAATGAATGTTTCAGTTAGTAACCTTCTTCCATTTTCTGACAACGTAGAACATTCCTGAAACAAATTTTCGATGTCATTGAGATACCTGAGTTTGAATTCATTTTGTAACCATATAGAGTTTGAAGAAGAATTATTTGTCTTACTTTGTCAAGTGTTCGAACATTCAGTTTTTCAATAACTTGAATTTTTTATCATTTCGTTGCAACTTGTGAATAAATTTTGCTTTTAGTAAAGAAATTGAACACTTTGTGGGATGCAAAATAGGAAACGAAAATTGCTTGCAAGTGAGGATAAGGGGTGTACCAACGTAAACGTAAACCGGATGCATTCTTGAATAAATGATGTCTGCAGTGGGCGATTTTCTACCAACAATTTTTTTGTAAGACTCGGGCGATTTTAGACCAACAATTTTTTTGTAAGACTTGTCGAACACCAGAGAGTTTAGAAATAACAACATATTTTCCTAAACTTCGATTTATTAAACTTCATTGACATAAAAATTTGCGCAAAAGATAGTTCATAAAAACTTTAATGAGCTCCTTAACAGTGGCGTGGTACAAAAACTGTTTTCATCAGACTTCTTTTGAAAATTGAAAACAAAAACAATTTTTCAACAGTATCACTCCTGTGCTTTTAGTCTCTTTTGCAACTTCAAATTCAATATTTCTTAGAGAATTGTTTTAGGATCCTAATAGCAATCATATTATATAATATGCGTAATATACAATTACAAATACCATATACTTCAATGGCCTTAATTTTCAACTGTTTTTTTAATGTATTGTTCTTAGAGTTGTTTGTTTTTTAATAATACATATTAACTGAAGCGGTTATTTTTTATCTGTAGTCTCAAAGAAATACCCTAGCAGTGTACTGCATGTGATTCATGTATGACGTTGATCATCAATTGATTTCAATATTCAAATGATTAGAGTATTTGCATAATTCAAATGTCAGCATTGAAATTCCGTCTGTTGGTAACTACAACAATTAAGTTCAAGTAGAGACTATACTCGAGTTTTCATAACATTTACACTATCTAATTTTATCAGTTGATTATTTATTAGATAACAGCACTCAGGTCGTTGTGCCCAAAAACATTTGGATTGTTCTGATTATCAACTTATCAGTTGCTAAATCGATTGTTTGAGTACACATTCCTTCCCATGATTTTATATCATAACATTAACATTTTCAGTACACCCCACAAATTAAGGTCACGTTACTTTAATTTTTGGCCTTTCTTGTGAAACTAATTAAAATTTGAAAATTGTGAAGAAATTCATGTGTACGCGACTTTCGCAATATTGAAAAGTAAGGAAACTTTTGCAATGCCGCGTTTAGGGGGGGCGACCACCCCCTTTTTGGGGCTCACTGCAAACACTTAAGAAAAATGTTCTCTTTTCCTCAAAAATGAAAATAGTTCACTTTAATTCAAAATGTTATCAATCTGCTGCTAAAAACAGATTACATTTTGCGTAAGCTTTCTATTGTTCAAAAAACTTTTTTGCTATTTTTTCTCTGTGACAATGGGTGTGAGCCCCCTCCCCCTCGTTTTAGACATCCTAAACGCGACTCTGAACTTAGGCCATTCTATTACACTTGAGTATAAATTTGGCAATGATTATATGTCAAAGTTATTATTCCAAACATTACACTGTTCCATATTTTCCTTTTATTAACGGGACTTGTTAGATATTAGCTCGATTATCAAAATGATTACAGACGTATAAAGCAATATTCTTATGTCCTAGACTTTTGTGATATTTGTTTTTGCTGCAAAATATGAGCTTAACACAATTTGCTTGAGTAAATTTTTGTGTTTAGTACATAAGTAATACATTTAGTCTCATTTTTTACTGTGCCGAAAATCGATATAATGGCTAAATTGCAATAAAATTTGAAACACTGCTAAAAAAAGGAAATTAATTCAAAATCAGCGGTTTTAAATTTCAATGGAAACGTGCTAACAGAAATGTTTGTATGTCGTAGTAATTATTCGACTTCATTAATTTATCTTTTGTAGTGTTAATCTCTAATGCTGATGAGATTGTTAGAATATGCGTTCACGTATTGAAATTGAAGTTAAGAAAAACATAATAAATGTCATGTTCACGTGTACATTTAATTATATTTTGATATTTTTTAACTCGGGAAGAATTTGCTTCCCAAGTTATGTTTCTTCAGGCATTTATATGATTGCTGATTATGTGGGTTTTGCACGGCATTTTTGTATTCACTCAAAATAGAGGCACTTTATAATTTATGTTACCATTTTATTGATCATTAAGACTTCGAAATCTAAGTTTGATCATTAAAAAACCGCATATAGTAAGTAACGTGAAATGTATAAGTTCATGGAATGGTTTCTAATTCTAAGTGTAATTCAGTATAAGCTGATAGCTGATATATCCGTTAGTCATGTTTCCGCGGAGAGTTCACGCACCTTCCATAGTTAAACGATTTCCCACGCCCTTATATCATATTAACGCGTGCCTCGCTCCCCAATTCGTTTCCCCTTTATCAATTGCTTTGCAAATATATTCGATGGTTTTGTAGAAATATTCGAGTATCAATAAAGTTTTTTATATTATATCTGTATCTGCGTATACACATGTAATTTATTATTTTCATGCTGGCATCATGCATGTGCTTTTAAACTTAGATTGTGAATTGCATTAACGTATAGGACACATATTTGTAGAACACTGTAAAATCGGTAAGTTGCCTGTCTACATTGTTCATACACTATTAATTTACAAATATACAGAGTAAGTATAGAAATATTTTTAAAATGTTATAACCATGTATAGTTAATTTAAAATTATTCGCCCGTTAAAATTGGAAATGGAAATCGTTCAATTAATCTTTTTTTTTCGCTAAGCCATTATATTTTGAATAGTTACTTTTCTAATGATAAAAAGTTTCATTTAAATGTACAAATTTATGACATTTCTTTACTTCATGTTGTATTTGTATATTACTGAATAATATAATGCATATAGTTTTGAGATGATTCTTAGGCCAAGTATTTTGGCTGTAAATATCGTATCACACATCTATAATTACTCAAATAGTTTCGAAGTATTAATTGCTTGTAAAATATCCGAGTACATTAAATTTGAAATTGTTTTGTAGTTTTCATGACTTAAATTTTAATTTATAGTATGGAGTCTGGAATCCTGGAAAACCCTGCGGTTAGTACCTACTTGCACCTTTTGTATTCGTTGCATGTTAGTTTGTTTCGTGAATTAACGCAGTTGTTTAAGTTCAGTGCTTAGCTTTAGTTGTGGAACACCGTGGCATGCAATTCGCAGAAAAGTACCTCTTGTTGATTAATGGAGTTAGTCCTTGAAAATGATTTATTTATATATTTCTTAGTGGTTTAATAATTTATTTCTTCATCTTAAGAAAAATTAAATGTGTATTCATGTTACCAATTGTGAATTACTTTATCTCCGTTTTTCACTTGATTATTAACATAGCCGAGTTTAGATTATGATATCGATTTTTAATTATAACAATTTAATTTTTTAAGTTCCATTTGTACTTTTCTGGCAATTAATTTTTCTTTATTTCGGTTGGGGTTCTTTATGATCTTCTTTTGGAAATACTTCGTAACATGCTCGAAGCGTCCCCAAATTTATAGGCAACTGTTTGTGTCCAATCTATTATTATATATTAGGCTTAACTGAATTTGTGTTCCTGCCTACGCTCCTGTCTGTTAATGATGTTTAATTTTGAGATTGAGTTGTTTGAAAATGATTACTTCCCCTAGCTCTGAAGGACTATTTTTAAGTTTAATTTTCTTTATGAAATTTTGAGAGCTACTCAATTTCCGTTTTCATTTACAGTCAGCGTCATTTGAAGAGAGAATTTTTATCTCGAATTATTGCCAGTTGATTTGCCGTGATAGTGAAATTGGTTGAGAATTATCAATGTATCACTAACTTCTTTTCATTTGCCGATTATTACCTCACAGACATTTCTTTCAACTGGTGATCACTGTTTTTAAAAAACTATATTTTTTAAATTTCCAAATTCGTTCATTTAAAACACTAATGATACCTACGCCTTTGTTTTCTACATTGTTGTTCTTTGACTTGCTGATAATTATACATTCAAGTAAGATCGGAGCAGTGTCAAGTGTCTTTACTATTTCTATTTTAAAGTAATTTTTGTAGTGTTAATGAGCGCGACTATGTAATAAAATATAACTTTTTACAGGGAATCAACTTTCTCTAAGTTATTTATCTACTAATATCGGTATTGAAATGAGAACAATTGAAGGCTAGTTACAGCAGTCGAAAATTTATAGATGTAGTTTAACTTTAACGTGTGCGTAGAAATATCTTTTGATACATTTACGTGGGAATAAATTTTAAATGCACTATTCTCTTGCTTTCTAGTTGTGCAGCGTCCAAATTATTTCAACCTATTTAATTAGTTTTCCATTTATAGCAATTAAGATTCTTCAGCACGTTTTCAGCTAAGCAAATTGGTTTTAGTATTTAAAAAATTTGATTAAAATACCTTTTCTGTAAGTTGTAAATAAGTTATTTTACGCTAGAAAATTTTCATTTAACCAAAAAATTATCTTTTTACCATAAGGTTTTTAGTCACTTTATCGTTCCTTTCAATTTTAAGTGCATTACGTTGATTCAATGACAATGATTTTACAATTGAATCAACAATTTCTGTTGGATCGGCGTAATTAAAGCGACTGAAGGAAAGTCTTTGTCGGTAGATATTTGAGATGACTGTCTAAATATGACGTCATTGAAACTTAGATTAATGTGTTATCATACAAATTAATGCGACATTCACACATGACCTTTCAAAAGAAAATCGGTTTTTCATAAATTAGCTTTAATTTTTATTTGACATAGGGTGGATTGTTTCGACTTCGACTTGGCCTTCATTGTTTGCGCCTGCCAGTCTTTATTTGAGCATACATTTGAATTTAATTAATTTCTACGTTATTGGCTTTCCATTAACTTAATTGAAAATTTAGAAAATCCTTCCACGAATACTTAAGCGCCATTACAATTTATTTTCATTGGACAAGTTTTCGCGTCTCACAACTCCAACGATTAATTTCGTTCTCAAAATTTTGAATGCGATTGTTCTCATGTGTGAATGAGATCGCAAAGTTTACTTTTATATCTTTTTGATGTTTCACAACCAGAATGTTATTAGAAGTCTGGAGTTGGTGAGTGTGTGAGACGTTGTTTCTAAAAAATATAGTCGATTTAACGCGCTCTTACTAAGGTTGAGATGGGGCAGAGAAGATTTCAAAATCAAAAGACAAATAAATGTTCAAGAAAACTTGTTCGAGCAGTACTATATGATTTGTTGTCAAAAGGCTATTATGCTTCGTTCGGACAGCTTAGAAGCTGAAATTGATTAGGGAGTGTTGAAAAAGTCCCTTCGAACCACGTGCACTGTGCATCATTTGATTATTACAAATTTCACCTGTAAATACATGCATTCTAAATTTGAAATTACACATGTCTTGAAAACAATTGCCTTTTCAAATCTCTAGTCGCACAGAATGCATCCGCCGTTGCAATAGCTTCAAAATTCATTTGTAATGACAAGAGGGTTTGTTGGAGATATTTAGACGATGTTTCCTTACCTCTCGTAGAAATTCGAGCTATTTATTCCAGTAAAAACTAGTATTTTTAATGTGCCACTGGTTATGTTTGCATTAGCCAAGCTATGTATTTGGCTTTTAGTGGTTTTTCGGCTGAAGCATATGATCATAAGTAGTGAAACCCTGGCTTCCACTTTATTTCATATTTAAAGTTATTGTGTTGTCTGCAACATTTTTCAATTATTTAAACTGCAGGTTTAAAAATTGCAAAATTTTAAACATGATTCTATTTATAGACGTGTTCAGTGCAGATTTAACTTACATTTTTTTACAAAATCTTTTTTTCCTACTGGAATATATTTTTAATTTTCTTCTATCGCTTGTGACTGTGCTCACTAAAATCTACGGACGCAATGTGCGAAATCCATTGTCTTATTGTAGTATTTTTGTTGATTATCGATGGTTTAAGCTAGAAATAACTTTTGAATAAAAGTTTGCTTAGACATTCAATTAGTTTAAGCATCGTATATTCCCGTTAGTTTTCACAAGATTTCATATGCACTGCTGCCAACCACTGCTTTTCATTTTGATTTACATTATCCGTGAGTAAAGATTGTCATTGATAATCTGGTAGTTAATTTGGAAGTTTAATTAATTTCTTTTCTTTTGTAGCGTCAGTATTTTCATTAAATTCGACATTGAACTTTATTTAGTGTTAAAATTTCCATTTGAGATTTCGCGTAACTTTCATTTCCTTTTCTACGTGAAATTTTTTGTAAAGTTTTAGTATGATTGTAACTTTATTTAGAGTAGCCGATGCATCATGAAATCAACGATATTAATCTCATATTTTGTTAAAATTTAATACGTAATTTATTATTATACTAGAGCCTTCGCAAGAACATGAAATATGTTTACCCCACATTTTTAGAATTTTTCAAGTAGGAATTTTTGTTTCCGCATATTTTATTTGTTAGTCAAAATCAATTTCAAACACTTTTTCGTATTTGAATTAAACAAATCATTTATCCTGCAATTTTGGTTTAATAATTTAATAGCAATTGCTTTGGGTGATATTTTTATATGCTACATAAGAATGAATTAACAATTCCTGCTCATTTCTTCCAAATTTCAATGCTATAGATTGTTAGTGTTAGCTTCGAATGTAGTATTTGTAAGCATTGCAGGTTAACTAGATAAACTTCGATGACAGTCACTCCAAGCTGACTAGCTAATTTATTTTTGGGATTTTGTCAATTGTGTAGCTGACTAGCTAATTTATTTGTGGGATTTTGTCAATTGTGTATTTCGGAAGCAAATTTTATTGATACGTTCCTTGATCTTAAAAGTAAGAAGAATGCTTCCGTACACTTAATGAAATTTCAGTGAAGGTAGGTTTTTCACGGAATTTGACATTGGCGCAGAGCTAGTTCTTTGCTCCTGATCTATTCAAGTAAATCTCAGTTGTTATTGGTGTTTTGAGCAGATGTATTTTTTCATTCGTTCAAAAAACAAACTTTTATTGAGACTGAGACTAAACAAATTATTTAGAGATTTGCTCTCTACACAAAATTACAATTAATGAACGCAGTGGGAATGCGATTGCGCTTACATACTTTCAAGAAACTGATTTTATGTTGCGTTGTGCCTGAAGATCTTTTGGGTGTTAATGCATTGCATGCTTTGAAGAATTTTGTATTTGCTATTTATCTAAAATTAATGGCTTATCATTATTCTCTTTGCCGAGCATGTAATTAGTAGAGCATTTTGATTTTACACTTAAAAGTAATTATTCTTTGTTTAAAGGGTTTTTTACTATTGATTAGAGGAGCTTCAAGTTTGCCACAGAATGTTGAAATTGTTGATTAATGTTTTCGTCGTCATTAAGGTTTTTGCGTTACAATATTGTCCTTGTCAGGGCATATTTTATTGATGTAGGGCGGAGTTGTGCTGTTTGAAGCAGATCATAATCACCCAAATTCAAATTAGAGAGCTGGGAGGTAAACATTATTTGTTCTATCACACGCGCACTCACCAATATTCCTCATGTATCATCCATTAAATTATTTTCAAAAACAAAGTCCGTGATAAAGATCACACAACCACTGATATAACTAATTATAAGGGTTTTCTATATAATTTAAGCTAATTATTAGGACACGTTTTACTGTGGAAGGGATAATAGTAGTTATAAAACAATTCATATTAGCCAATTATTAATTCAATATTACGTACGTAATTTGAAAAACGTTCTTAAAAATTCGGTGTTGTGAAAAAAAATTCTGTCAAGTCCATAAAGATGTGGTATATTTAAAGAAACTGAAAATCCATTCTACATCATTTCAAAATCTATTTCAGAAAAAGGAAGATCAAATTCAGTGTTCAGAATCTTTAAATGTTAATACATTAATTTATTATAGGCCTATAAATACATGCATGCATGCTTGTTTTGTACATATTTATATGCATGTACTTGCATATCTTATTTTATACATTTAGTCTGTATATACTTTTAATGTGATTACTGTTATTATTACTTCATGTGTAGTGCGCGTACAGTAGATTTTTTTGCATGTAGACAATAATACGAACTCTGTTGAAATCACGCGGAAGATTATATATTGTTGCACACATTATATACGAGATTACACATGATTCGCTATAAAATAAATTACACAATAGCTTCTCAAAATAGGAACAAATGGACACGAGGAAAATGTTCTATTGTCCAACTTTCATATCATTTTCTGTAGCGCATTGGGGAAACACTTACCAACACGATTGAATGAACGAATTCAAAGTTTAGATGAAACTGCAGCCATGACTTCATCGGCATATCTTTCAAGACTTCTCAATCGAAATTCTGTCTGAGTAAGACTTCCAGTAGTGTCACCGGAAATCAAGTCATTGACTTTGATCGACCATCAAGGTTTTCGAATTGCATTTTGCAACGCTCCAGACTGTCTCGGTTGGGTTTAGCATCAGCTAATCTGAGGATTTCGGCTCCATTAAATTCCTCCTCCCGAGCAACAGATTCGATTCCAGATAGTACAGGAGCGTTGTCAGGGACAATGACGACCACCTCCATTTGAATGTCTGTATAACAGAATAATAGACATTTTCAAGTATACAAATTTTTTATACGTAAACATTTGAAATAATGCAAGTCATTAATTAAATAATGTAATAGGGCTACACATTTAAATGATATATTTATGTAAATATATTCATACACACTACAATCAATAATCATTAATATCAATTATCAAACTCAATTCTTCATCTATCAAAATAGAATGAATATAGTATACAATGCTCACCCCTGGCTTTTCTGTTATTATACATCTTCGCAGCCACTCTTGACGAGCCTCTTTCGTAAATGATGGATTACATCTTTTTGATCTACAAATTGTCAAAATTTGATGAAATCTCATTGCTTAAATCATGATTCCCGTAGAGCTATTCCGCATGTACTAGTATGTAAACTGTGTCGATAACATAAAAACTCATGGAGGAATAAGTCTCGAAAGATGGTCTACACAAATAATTATTGAAAAGTTTTGAATTTTATGACAAATATGGTTTCAAAATGTGTCAGTTGAAATAGTCAAATTAAAATTTGAAAGTTGTAATTATCCAAAAGCTCTAACTAACCTAAGCATATGGTAAATTGAAAATATATATTTATAATGTTAAATAGAGCTTAAGAAGCTCTGCAAAATGCTGACGCCAGCTAAGCAGTCGATAGTAGCTGTCTAAAGTATGTTTCGAAAGACACAACGCTTTATCTGTACAAAAACGCTATATCTTAAGCAGAACCAAAAAATGTAGTTGGCGGTATAGTCCGTAAATAACATTAACAATAAAGATCCTCGGGTGCTTCGCCTTGATTTTGCATAGAAAACTTGAGGATTCTGAACATTCTGAAATAGATTTTAAAATGGTGTAGTCGCAGATTAAATCACTTGTTTAAAAAAATCTTTTTGGCAAATAGTTTTGCGTCATTCATAAAGATGCTATTGATTGTGGCCAAAAATGTGTACTCGCTGAACAACATTCGATTTTCATAAATGTATAAAGATATTCTGTATAAAGTTGTAGATAGTACTTCAAACAATTGGAAAGTTCAGTTGAGATGTAAAATCCATTTTAGAAAATATTAAGAGTGGTCCGAAATTGATGCGATAATTAATCCCCAGCAATTGCCGGTTTTTATTATGCGTGAGAAAGCCTTAATAATTAAAAATTTCATAATTATATTTGAGTTCTCTGCCCACTATTTTGTATAGAGATCCGAAATAATTTCTATAACTTGTAGCAGAGTTAACAGTAATATATCATTTGTAATGCCCTTTTTAGGCATATTCAAAGTAAGCAACTGCCTTGTCCCGTACTTTTAGTTTATTCAAATTGCTGACATTAAGGTGGTAATGCTTGTTACCCACTTGCAGAAATGTAATCTATTCCTAAACGACTTTACATTCTTTGTAATGAACAACAAAGAGGCAACATAGAAAAAAATTCTCCTCT
>CABFPE010000077.1:924657-938283 GCA_900660155.1 Hofstenia miamia
ATAAATCTTAAACAGTTGTTGCATTGCACAACAGATTTCATATGCTTGGTACGGTAGTAGTCCGAGATATAATATCGCTGCTTTAAACTTAAGTCTTTATGGCGATTTGTTAAGTGGTTGCGAATTTTACTAATGCGACTAGAACATAAAATTCATTCCAAGTTTTTAAATTGAATGTGTCGTTTTTTATGCTCCTTAGTTTTTGTTAGATTAGGAGTACATTGGGCAGGCATTTCAAGTAAATCAGGTTCATCTGCAATGTCATTGATATCCAAATCGTTTTCGCATTGAACAGTATTTTTAACACACAGCAGTATTAATCCCAATGGTAGTCGTCCACCTCATCGACTGAGCCAAATCCTTATTAGACCCATTTTTCTGAATTTTTTAGTGTACAATGCAATTTCATTGAAAGATATCCTGATTCTCAACTTAGGACAAATTCATATACTGATTAAATATCCAATTGAAAATTGAAATACGCATAACTCATTTTCAGATATTTAGATGTATGCATAATTCTTTTCAATTATTGCAATTGTTCTTTTAATTTAGTTCGTTTTGTCAGTTAGTAATATAGGCATTAAAACTTTTATTACTCCACTTGTCGGAACTTGTCAATAATTTTTGTGTTAATTTCCGCATTAAGTAATTGCATTTTCTTCCATATAATTGTATTTTGTCGCTTTGCAATATTTTAAATTCCATTTAATGCGAAGCATTCGCAGTGTCGTATTTACGATAGATTATTCCTAGCATATCTACGAAATTTAAATAGTAATTGCTTCATTGTTAAAAATGTTTAATACGACACTGCCGTATTTCATTAATCAATTTTTTCTACCCTGTCGAGGGTAATTAAAATGCTGTTCAAAATTCAATACCTATTTACCAGTTTCAATTTTTAAGCCAATTGAATCCGAGCCGATTTATACATTAGATGTGCGGCTAAGAAAAGGGCCAGATAAACGTCATTTAGCATTAGATGTGTTTAGTCATAATGGCACATCACTATGATACATGACTTTCCATTTAAATTTATTTTAAATGCAGGATTATCTAAAAATTAGCTTATTTTTTGATATATTTTAACAAAGATAATTTATTTACTTTCTATTCTATGCCCAGTATTTCGATGTATATCAAGCATATACATTTCAATTAAATTTGTAATTAATATATTTTTAGATTACGAGAATATTGCCGAGTGAGTTTAAAGACCGGTAAACGTGAAGATTTGGGAAAAAGGAAAGTCCTTCAGAATTCTACCAATTAATTACGAATTTACTGTTAGGAATGTGTATTAACAATTACGTATATTATTGGATTTATATATGTTTGCTAATTGTAACAGTTATGTATTCTGGTAAATATTTGCATTACATATCTTCTCGGTTTTTTAAAATCCACAATAAAAATTCTTTAAAATTTTGAAGAATATTTAATTCCTAAATATAAGTGTCTTTCAAATTGTTGTATTATTCGTCCTGGGCTTTTTGGAATCGTCGGGATTGCGTAGGACGGATTTCCTATCCTTTACTTAATTCTGGATTGGATTATGATTATTAAAGCGTCATCAAACTTAAAAATGTGAACTTTTTGAAATATATTATTTGTTGGTTTTGGCAGTTTGGAAAGGATGGAATTCCTTAGATTTTATTCGAAACTTATTAAATATAATTTTTTTATTTCACATGCTTTTTCAAAAACTGGAACACGATACCTTCAGTTGATAAACAATTCCATACATAAAATGAGCAGATATTTACAATTTTTTTAGAATCCTCAAACAATTTAGGCAAAGTCACCGTCTCATTAAAAAGCTCAAAAAATTTTGAGTGGTAGTTTAAAGTTCATTAGGGGGATCAAATACCGCCTCAGGGTTAATCTGACATTTTCGCTTCAATGTAGAGGAGAGACGCCAAATATGGACCCTCAATCATATTTATTAATGTAAAAGGCTCAATTATTCGTGCTTATGTTAATACAGTTTTTTAACTAATCTTACCAGAGTTTTTTGGTACATTAGATTTCTGTACAGCTTTTTTGTATCTCCTTTCATTTAATCTAACGGCGCTAATTGCACCTTGCATGTTTTCTTTATTCCACTTCTGTCTTGAAATGAATTCTTTTTTCTTTCTTTCAGCAGGCATTTCTGAAAAAAATAAGTGTAATAAGCTTTCTTTTAAATTAACAAAAATTATACACAGTTGAATGATTTATCAGCTTATAAACAATTTAACATCTTCAATTGATATTGTAAGCATATAAATATTTTTGCTAAAAATATATAGTTGTATGACTTATAAAATACAATAAATAAATAATAAATTAAAATTGAATCTAAACTTAAATACTGAACTATGTAATTAATGTAGCAAAGGTACCAAATATGGACCCCTGGGGTCCATATTTGATGCTCCTCATGCTTAAAAGGTAATGATTTATAGTTCACATGCAATAAAGGTTTTTAAATTCAAATCATCACATATATCAAATAAACATTTTACTCCAATAATATATATATATAACATATTAACATTTTCATACATAAACAATTTGGGAAAATAATACAATGTTCTGACCTAATTAATAATAATTAATAAGTGACGAGAAAATCTGACTCCTGAAATATCTATTACAACTAATATTAATTTTAGCTAGAACCAGTTTTCAAAAATTGCCAGTTAGGCAACATGCATTCAGACTTTCATAAGCCTAATAGTTTCAACAAAAGACAGCGGGCCCATTTTAGGAGCCCTGGTCATTATTTGGAGTCTCTCCTATTATTAGAGAGGCCCTATATAATTAATAGCACATAATTTTGCCATTATAAACGGAAAATGTTCAATTAGCTAATAATAGCGGGCATCACGTTAGAAATCTCTTGATGTTGATCATCCAAATTTTCTAGGTGACGGATTTATTATGACGTATTTTCCGTAGTATATATGAGAAGGAAGATTGCAAAACGCGATATATCCTTCATCGTATTTGTCAGAAGTCGCAATATTCTGCTGTCTTTTGACAAATTTATAACCATATGTCTAATATGGTAATACAATAGAGTACTAGGTGATATCATGATAAGTTTTAAGTTGAAAATTGTTGATCTAGCTGTATTTACGTTCCATTTCGATAAAATAGCGCAATATTTAAGCATTTCATTTGTTTTTCAAAACGCAATGGATCCTGAATACCGTGGGTAAGTGATCTGTCCGGCAGGAAATTGCAGTAACTCTAGTTTTTGCCAAGATATTTAGATTCCATAAATTTCTTATGGATCACTATCAACGTGGACTCATCATGATCCTAATTTCTTACGAATTTAGGCTACTTATCAAATTTGCTCATAAATGTGGTTTTGCAGAAACAAGCTCTCATGAGGTTTTTATTACACACGCAAGTTCGACTTGAAGCTTTTATTTCTATAAAGCTTAACTTGGCGTCTTGTACTTTATACGAAGTTCACAGAAACTGGCGTCGTAACCGCAATTGATTGAAGGCATGTGATCACTTCAACTATTGAAGAACCTTTACTTCAGACAATGAGTTATTATGTAACCTTTTGCGGCCCTGTGCTGTAAGTACAACTGCTTCGTATCCATCCATGTTAAGTGATGAAGGTATCTGTTTCTGCCATGAATGATTTCCATTAGGAGAATATATTTGGAGAAGTAATTCACCAACTGGATAACACAGAAATGTGATGGAAGAAGATGGATATATCGCGTTTTGCCCAAAAACACATTTTTTGAAGACAAATTTCAGAAATTGAAAGCAATTTAGACTTCAAGCTTTTAACAGCAGATAAAAAATTTGATCTCGTCTCCAGTTTATATCAAATTGATACATCGCATTTTGAAATCGAACGATTAGTATTCTTGTTACTCAAAACAACAAATTTACTTAGTGGGAAGATTTTCCAAACCATATTTGATTTTTCTTAAGACCATACTACGATGGTGTTCAATGTAAAATGATAGCGCTCATTATAGAATGTAAATAAAAAACAATAATTGGTATTGCTAATATTCAAAATTGAACCTATTCGATCTTTGAAATGCAATGACGGATCTATAATTTTGTGGAATGCTAAAGAATTTTAAAACATAATTTAGCTCTCTAATGCATTTTTTATTTTAAAATGCTTCGTTTGCTACTGAAAAATGGAGGAAAGTACTGTTAATAATGATTATACAGCCATTACATGTCTAGATCTTTCTAAAGCGTTTGATTCCATCGATCATTGTATTTTACTTTCAAAACTTAAGCAATTACATTTTTCTACCCAAAGCTTAGCTCTTTTATCAAATTATTTAAGTAATCAAATACAACGAGTTAAAATTAATGACACATATTCAAATTGGATTGAAATTAAGAGGTGTTCCACAGAAAACAATATTAGGTCCCTTGATTTTTATATATATGTTAATGATTTAAGTATTTACACTAATTGTCATGTTATTCAATACGCTGATGACAGAATGCTATTTTGCTCAAATAAATCTATTGAAAATGCAATCATAAAAATTGAAGATGACTGTGCTCAATTATCTCACTATTTTGCCTCACTGAAATTGCGTGTTAATCCTACCAAAACTCAATTCTGTATTATAAAATTTAAAACTATTTCCAAGAATTGTTTTCAACATAACCTGAACTTTAATGGCATCCAAATAGATCAAGTGGACAATTTCAAATACTTAGGAATTACATTTGACTCATTACTTACCTTTCAAAGCAATTTAATATAATCATTAAACGAATGGCTATCTCAATTAAAGCACTCAGCAGTTACCTACAAAAGCTAAAATTCAGTTAATGCATGCAATAGTTTTAAGTCATTTTTATTATGGCAATGTACTTTATACGGATGTAAATGAAAATTTCCTAAAGAAAATTAATTCAGTTACTATGGGCAATGAAGATAGTAACGAACTATTCTAATATTAATTAAAAAAAACTTCTGTAAAGTTTTTAAATCCTCATTATCTAATTCAGATAAATGTATTAACAACATTTTATAAGATCGCAAACAACATCAACCCCTATGATAAAATAAATTTCCCTAATCTCGGTAAAATCGCACACCTAAATACAATCACTTGAAATATTAAACCAGTTCCTTGTAAAAATAAAACAATGAAAAATTCATTCATNAATAATTGCAGTCCAGTCAATTTTGTTTTACAATTTCGGTCCTTGCCAGCTTGGTATATTTTTGGATTACTCGAATTGTAAATACGACCTTGTGAATTTCAATTTTCCGGAATTTTTAATAAATATTTAGTTTGCATTGTTTAGTGAAGAGCAATATTTATTTTAGGACTGTGTAAATAGTATTATTTGTTGAGTAATCTTTAAAGCAAACAATATAATGTAACTTTTAAACAAGTAATCAAACTTATTTAACTACAGAAAAATGTAAAATCCATAGATGTTAACTCATTTATGTACTCCAAATAATGCTGAAGAAAATATTAATTTAAGTTGACCCTTTTTATCTCGTCAAAGATTTTAAGGAGAAAGTGACTGTTGAAACAAGAGAAATATTAGGTATGTTGGGCAGTGCTATTGTTTTTATACTAGGGAATCAACCAGCTTAAGCTGCTGTTTGGAATGGCCCCAAAATGGTTCTTCTAGGTTCTCAATCTAAGATTGAAACAGGCCCTAAAAGAAGAAAGGAATTTCTGCAGCATCTAGAGATTAAGCACGTGGAATTTCTATTTGATATTTTGTTATTTCACTTGTCGAAGTTTATTGTGAAGTTCTTTTATTGCTGGAATACTTCATTGATGTTTATGTCAGCAAATATTGACTATGTAATTACCTTCTAGTTTAGTATTCAGTTAAGTGTAATGTTCACATTTAGTTGTCTTTCACACTAATTCACACACTAATTTTTTATTAACTCACTATATGTAATGCTTCGTTTTATGAGATTTTCTGAGCGTAATCCTTTGTTATCCTTTGTTATAAATTTAAAATCCGTTTTCCGTGTGCATGTTTTCCAATTTTTCATAATAAAAATTTATTTGCACTAAAAAGTCCGAATAGTACCTTATTTATTTTGCTGTGTAATGAGGTATAGGTCTGTAATGGCTTTCAATATTACTTTGTATACTGATTTAGATATAATTTTTTTCACAATTGCCATTGATTTTGGACATTGATATTATAAAAATGCATTTTCTAGCTGTTCTTATTACAATATCAATTTAATGGTGTTTGCATTCTTCATGTTCTCTCAATTGATATTGAACATCATTAGAATGATATTCAATTGAATTTCATAATGAAGACTTATTGAATTTTTATTTGGCTAAGTTTATTTGTAATTTTTGAACATATTTACACTTTATTTTAGATTAAATGTCTATTTAGTTTGTGTAAGCATGTCAAATGTACTTGTCTAAATTAGTTTCAATTGCAGAAATTTTGGGTGTTATGGCTGTTATTATAAGTTCGCTTTGTAGCTCTCATCATCGAGGAATTTGGGGTTCATCCAGATCACCCAGTCCCATTGGATGCATTTACTTCAGTCTCATAGTACTGAGGCCTGAGATTAAATATTTCAGTTCGACTGGAATCATGACGTTCAGTATTCATCAGCCTAAACCTAACCCTAGCCCTTTCAAATTAGGGAAAAATAATTGTTATATCAGCGAACATAATCCTTTGTAATGGGTATTAGAATGGGATTGGTTCCGCAAAACCTTACAGTATACGTCGTCTCAATATATTACTGTAATTGAATTGAAACATAGTATTGTTTTTGAATAGTAAATAGACGCACATGTTAATTAAATAACTAAATATTTGATGCTTATCAAAATATTTAAATTTTCTAGTTGTATTAGATGTTGAGCTAATTTTATATTGATTTATATAATTATAAATTATGTATGTCACAAGCTTAAAGTTCGAACCCACATCACAATGTCACCAATCGCGTACATGTCGAATAATACACAAGTTGTAAGTTCAAATCTAATTGATATTCGGTTGGAAGGAAATTCTTTTGTTTGTTGCAATGCGTTGTAATATAATTTTAATTGATATTTACAAATGTTACTTTCACCCCTTGTATTACAGGATTTGATCGTCACAAGTTCTTTTTATTAAATCGTAGGCCTATAGTTCTAATGGAAAAATTTGCATTCTTCAAAATTCCAGACAAAGTCGGGCTAATTAAATCGTCTAATTAAGACGGGCCTTTAGAAAAATGTATAGTTTATCAGTTAAATGCAAAAGTATAAGTTTTTAATGCATGTTGGTAATAAGTTTCTTGTACTTTAATCGATTTTCTACCGCAAAAATAGCAATACTTGTGTTTTGTTTACGTAAATGAAACGAAAAATGAATGTTAATAAGTTTATCACAATTCAATTTTGCTACTATGTAAAGTTTTCGTAATCTGAGCTGGGTCTGTCTAAAGTAAAATAATATTGTTTTAAATGTTTATATATATATATATATATATATATATATTCGCCGTTTGTAATTTATGCAGAATTTATTTTCGTCATTTATAATCATTTTCATATACATACGCCGTTTGTAACAATATTTGTCGTTTGTAACCAAAATTTTTTTTTATATTAATGATGCAATTTTAACAGCAATACTTGCATGACAATGCGAAACCCCATGTCACAATAATGATTTGAAAATTTGTCTCAATTGAATATCCTATTGCAACCCCACTCTCCTTATATGGCTAGACATTGCGCCCAACGATTTTTACTTGTTTGATATAATCATAAAATGGGAATCATTCCATTGTGTAGAAAGCGTAAAGATGGCGGCCTTTGAATGTATGTAGGCCAAAATGCTGGATTATTTGCCGATGGGATCAATGAACTACCAAAAAGATGCAAAAGGCACTACACTCAGCAAGTGATTACTTTGAATGAATTCACTTAAGTTAATAAATGGTATTCAGTGTATTCTCATATCTAAGAAAGCATATTCTTCATATTGTGCTTTCAATTCTAATTGTTAAATGGGAAAATACTTTCTAAAAACCCCTATAATTGAGTTTATCTGCAGAAGGCACATTGATATTGTTCTTATTCAATGATGTCGCAATTTCAACAGTTTCTTAATCATATGTATTACACTAGTGCCTATTCCATTTATTAGAGCCAATGCCTTCCATAGTTGATTAATGTCTTGGCTACAGCAAACTCAAAATTCTTGAACTTCAATAAGCATATAATATTGTTAAGTACATAGTAATCAAAGGTATTATACAATATCCTACATATCTTTAAAGGAATTTAGTAGATGTAGTTTTTAATTTGAAAGCTAATGAACTCGGTTTGAGGTCGATCCAAGCATTATTCACTGAGATATTAACGATGATTCCCCAAAATATCGGATCAAGCCGGTATAGTGGGTTGTTAAATGAAATTTCAAAATAAAATAAATATTCCTATATCCTACACATCTTGAAAGGACTTTACTAAATGTAGTTTTTAATTTGAAAGCTAATGAACTAATTCTCGAAGTCGATCCAATTTTTATAATGGGATGTTAACGATTATTTCTCAATTTTGCAATTTAGAAATACAGTGGGTTGTTGAATGAAATGTCATAAAAAAAAAAACTAGATTATGGCGTATGCTCTTTAAAGAAACGAGGGATTACATTTGTTCTTATTTTAAATGTAGCTTAATAAGCTCAAAGAATATACTTGTCTCAAAATTAGACCAAGTAAGTGAGTTGGGAAAATTATGTATAACATTCATGGATTCGATTCGGATAGCTTTGGCAAAATTAGGAAATTGGTTGCATAGGATTGGCTCAATAAAAATGCTCTACGGATTCTTAGAATAAACTCAGTTTTGATTTCTTTTTAAAGTAAGCTTTAAGAAAACTGAGTTGTTAATGAATTAAAGAAATTCACTTGAACGTGACAGGCATTTTGGTGTCTTCTTCAAGATGGCTGCACAGTTTCTTAAAAAACCCGACCCTAACTGTTTCCAAAATTTAACCCAAATTGATCCCACAGTCTCACTTGGTACATGATAAGAAATTCTGCATTTCAAAACATTGAACATGTCTAAGATCAATTCGAAAAAAAACTAAAAAAATGAATTTAGGGAAATAGAAGAACAAATTATATTAGAAATCATTAGGTTTCGTATGCATTAGTTGTCATGTGGCACAACAAATATAACATGCAATATAATCGTTCAATGCAGGCCTAAAATTTATCCATGCAATCTAGGTAATTAATGTCAACATTGCTAAATGACTCTTGTTGACCCGATTTAAAAAAGCATTTCCCAGACTGGACCCAACCCCCGGGTCTTCGTAGACCCATTTTCACTCCTGGCTGGAAGAAGATCAACAAAATTTAACAATCTGACCCAAATTAATACGTTTTATTTAACAGGTGCAAAAACTAATGCATAATCTAAAGTTTACTTTATGCAAATAATTGGTAAAAACGCTAATTTAATAAAGGTCAGTTTAGCATAATAATTGCCCTGCCGCACTTATTTTATCCTTCCCACATACGTTTTTAATTAATTTAGCTAACACAATTCTACGCGATGATTGAAATCAAGTACTGGATACTTCCCAGGTTTGTCTTTGTATAAGTGTTTTCAGAGAACACAGCAGAGTCATAAATGTATGTGTAAGATATCCATTAAAAAGAGGCTCAATGATTTTATGTTCTTAGCCATTCATCTTACAACAAATCTTTTAAGTAACAGATCATACATTTTTAATTAGTTTTATGCGAGATCGGGATCAAAAACAACACGGGATGGGACCAATTTGAATTAATATTTGCTTATTTGTATTATATTGGAATGTTATTATACTTTTCTAAAATTAACTGTGTCTAAAATCTCAATTCAGCATTCAGTTTGATTACGAATGATAATTTTAGAACATTTAATTTCATTACAGAACCAGAAGTAGATGTACAGAACTTGCACCTGTGTTGTCAAAAGATATCTTTGCATCCTTAGTATCAATGGCGAAATCAGAACCCGATTGACGACAGTTGCGAACGCAAGCAGACATAGTGGAATGTCTCCGTGAACTTTTCAACATTGATTTGGATTGATCAAAATGTTTTGGTAGAAAGTACCAAATTTTAACAACTAAGGTGTTAAAATGCATTTTAGGGTCGATTTTTTTGGTCACTCACTTCATCAAGACTGAGATTCCCCACATGTCAGAAAATCCTGAGTAAGCGCCTGACTGACGATCAATGACATTTGATCACTAGGCACGGAAACAGGTCTTCCCGTGGGTCGGGCCGTTTCAGATTGGGCCTATAATTAGGTAGGTCAGGTCGGATCCTGTCAACAAACCTCGGTGGGTCGGGCTAAGACTCAAGAATAAGGAATGTGCATGTGAATTCATTGAAATTAAAATCATATACTTGGTATGACTAAAAAAGAATTAAACTTGTATATATGTAGAACTAAAATTTTTTTTTTACTTCGATTATTAAAAATTTAAATATCTATGCATAATTAATGTTATATTAGAAATTAGAAATTAGAAATTATCTTTATTTCAGAATGAAACACATCAAACTGACTAAATTTACATACTATCATAAAATTCACTTCAATTGCAGAGTTAAATGCGGCATTTAACGGACGTGATAGCTCTGGTGTGGTCTTCTTTTCGTGTCGGTGTTTTTGGTAAGGGTTGGAGACTTGGGAAGTACATATATCAATATATTGCTAAATTTTATCAATATTTCTTGATTTATTCTAAATTTTTTCTAAAGTGTGTAAATCACTGCAGCGCTATGATATATTTTCAAATTTTATGTTTAAACCCAAATTAATGTTGGTGAATCAGCAGCTAAAATGCTCAGTGATTTTTTCACATTGTATCCATTTAGTCGCCCATCATGTTCGATAATATATCATTATTCCTCCATGGATGAAACCCAATAATAACCAAAACCCCCAAAACAAATCCTAGTTGCAGAAAATGGGCAAAACTAGTTGCTACACAAAACGAGCTGACAAGAAGACCATATTCTTATTGCAGCATCAATAGTTGATTGAGCATATTTTGTGAATATTCTGCATTCTAGTGAGTTGCTCGTTGAAATGGACAGTGTTGCAACGTTTACCAAAGATTATAATACGAGAAGAAACTTGGACTTGTTGTAGCAATCACCATATTTCCTCGATTACAACTTATGTGAGCGGTGGTTGTTAAATTTGATGATAAATTATCTCAACCCTATCAGAGTTGAGGATGAGAATGAAGTGTTGAAGGAGTCGCTTCGTTTCATAAAGAACACTTCAAAAAAGGAGTTGCAAAACCAAGTTGAGCAGTTGATAGATTGCTGCTATCTGGTCACTAACTTTGGTGGAGATTATACTATTAATTAACACATGGTTGTTATTGATACTTGCTTTTGTTCAAATAACAATTTGATTGTCTCATTCTTTTTTAGTCATTCTAAGAATTTTAGTTTAAATGATGAGATCCTACATTAAATACATTTCAATTGGATGTATTATAATTCTATTAAATGTGATACAAATAATAAAGACTAAGACATTTTTTATTATAACAACCCAAATCGGGTCAGTTCGGGTCTAAAATTGTTTAGGTTTGGTCTGGGAAGGTCACTTGCTTAGAAAAACTATGAGCAGCAGGGAAAAAATATACGAACAATTTGTCAAACACAATTAAATTAAAAAGATTATTAAAATTTAAAATCAAATATTATTCTCTTACACCCCTATCAGGCTCATCTTAAGAAATAAAAAAATACTAATAAAGCTGTGCAAAAGGTGAGAAGTCAAAATTTTTATAAGAACAGTACTAGTAAAAATATATAAGGCTTTTTAATAATTCAATTGCTCAGACAAAGGAGCACTGCGAAGCTTACTTATTGGAAACAATTTTCATTGGCAGCTTAAACTTGATGCCTAAAGTTATTGAGTTGATGAACATAATTATGCAGCAAATTTATAAAAAGTATTTTATATCAGGTATTTTTTTCTAAGGATGTTGTAAATTCGCATTCATAATAATGGCTCATGTGATTTTACTTCCTTAGTAACTAGGTATAAATAGGAATAAGGGCCTTACAAATTTGTTATAAAATTTTAAAATATAAAATTATATAATGATTAGATTTCCTCTATCAAAAGAATAATTAGTAAATTTTGGGACGCTGGATTTTTATGTACCACACAGTGTGAAGATTCCTACACAACGACAAGCCTAATATTTCCTAATGTCTTATTTCTAGATAAATTATTTTCAGCTTTGGAGCATTCTAATAGGGACCTTAACTCCGAATGTAGTGAAAAGTTTACAGATATAATTTCTAGACTGCGTGTATAAGCCGCATTTCAAAATTTTGGAAAAGCTTTGAGATTCATAAGTGCGGCTTATACAAGAGGATTTCTGGTATATAGTATGCGAACTGATCTTTTTCATAACAACTGATATTTTGATTATTAGTATTATTCAATAAAATTGTAGTCAAAATCATCTATTAGTTCCTTATTTTTGAAAATTTGCAAATGGGTTGGTTTGGGTGAATTTACAAAATCAGTAAGTGAACCTTGAACGCCATTCACCTATTTCTGTTCTGTTCTACTACATGTTTCTATAATTCGCTTTATCTACTGGTTATTGAATACTTTCTGATTATTGTAAATATGAAATATATTATATGAAATGTCCGTATTGATTATATATATATATATATAATTAGATTTAGAAACCGTCATATAATGTTTGCATATTTTGCTATTCGTTGAGATGTTAGTTTTACACCGTTCTCCGCTTTACTATTATATTTCAATTTCTCCTTAGTAAATGTAATATTTATGCTCTTCAGTCCAATTAAAAATTAAGCATGTGGTTAACGTACAATTGTTTTTGACTTAATTATTTTGAATGCACTGTCCAATTTTGACGTCATTTACCGTGCTTTTCGAAGGGCAATAATAGCTTTTTGTTAATTGCCTAAAGGTTTACTATTATAAACAAAATTATGAATATTATAAATGCTTTTAAAATTTAAGCAGCTTTTAAAATTAAACTCAAAAAATGATAAATGTACCATTGTAAGATTACTTCAAATGTCAATAACACATGCCATGACAAACGTTTTAAGACACCACCATGCTTCACACATAAATTATGTCTTTGCAATATGTAACGTCACAACTTTGATTTTGTGCACTAGGCTCCATTTTGGCATTGAATGTCTGTTGCACAATGCTTCAAATTGAAACTCAAACAAGTCAAAATTCCGTTACAGTGATGAAAATTACATCAAAAATATATTATGTAAAATCACCAAGTCTCATTAAGAAACCACCGCAACTTTTGAGCAATAATCAAAATCTTAATGGGAGGGGGAAGAAATACCCTAGGACGAATAGGTTTAAGATGAACTTTATAGGATTATTGACAGTACTAAGTCGATTTCAGCACATAGGTGCAAACCGGTCGGAAAATTATGGAGCCGATCCGACCGGTACCGGTGCCAACCGAAACCGGTTGACCGACCGGCCTGACCGGCAAAACATTTTCCTAAGTCTAGTTAATATATATATATGAAAAAATGCTATATATATATATATATATATATATATATATCTG
>CABFPE010000077.1:945712-964376 GCA_900660155.1 Hofstenia miamia
GTTCAATTCTATTCACAGTCTATCTACCCAACACAAAAAGAAGCTGACTGAAACAATCAATTGGGCGATTCGTACTATGTATAGCATCCCAAAACATGAATCAGTAAATTACATAATGAAACAATTAAACATTCTACCTCCATATGAAACTATAAAACTTCAATCTTTAAATCTATTCCATGAATTCATGTTTGATCACAAATCAATTAAGTTTCTTGATAGATTCATTAACAAGACCAACAGAGGTAATAAAGCGGCATCAATACTAAAAAATAGCACTAAATTCTGGGACAGTTCCCTTAGCTTAAATATAATCAAATTGTGGAATGCCTTAGACAATGATATAAGATATCAACCTAAATTAAAATTATTTAATAAAATACTGAAAGAGAATCTGAGAAATAACGTGTATTTGCAATGCCAGTGATCTTATAAATTACATTAGATTCACCCATTTTTATTTGACAATTTGTTATTATTTTATTTTATTCATAATTATTCTGAATAGAATTGTTTCGAATTATTATTTCCTGACTTATTTGTTTAGCTAGACTTACATTGTGGTACACTATACAGAGGTAAATCATATTCAAAGAAAGATGCTTAAGTGCTAAGATAAAAATGAAAAAACATAATAAATGTCAAAACTTTGATACTGTATTACTATTATTACTATTTGAATATTATAAGCAATAGCTGATATATACAGTGGCGTATGCGAAGGAAACCCTAACCTAAAATCTTATTTTTTTAGACCTAAAGCCTAAACCAAAGTCACACATCCATGTTCCTTAAATCTAAAACCTAAATTTTAATAAATTATTTCATAGACCTAAGCCCTAAACTAAGTCACTAATCCAGCTTCCTGTTTCCAAAGCAAACATTCCATGTTCTATGAAAATAATGTTACTGCGGGGGGGGGGGGGAGGGGGGAGCAAAAAAGGTTCCAAATATTTTAGTATTGGTTTAATACAATAAAATTATTTACCAAAAACCAATCATAGTGAAGGTTTTGTACAATTTTTTAGAATTATATCAAAACAATTACTAAATAGGTACCACAGGATCACTACTGCGAATCTGAAGGTATTAGAATGTAATTTGACATGTTTGGGAAAACCTGAGATTATTTTGCATTTATTGAATATTGGTTTCTACAACAATGAGTATTTGAATAACATGAAGTAAACAATATATATTTTAACAGTGTTTTAGCTGGGTTGTTATGAAGGAATCATGATCTAGCTTGGTTTGTAATTTTAAATACATTAAGCTGGATATTTGAACATTTAAACGCAATCAGCTAACGGGAAATTTGAGAATGAAACACCAAGAAGCAGAGTCACTTAAACATTATGGAATTGACAACCCTGCATTTCTGATTAAATAAATGCTCCAGCTAATAGTTATCAAATCAAAATAATATTAGAATATGAAATCCAACATCAGTTTTCTTACACAGTTGACGTTAATCCCAACTTCAGAGGAATTTTTTCCAGCTGTAACTGTGATGGTTTCCTCCAGAAAGTTCAACCCCTCATAACTCACTAACTAATTAGGGTATTGTAAATCCAAAATAACCACGGAATAGAGGAGGTTTATTGAGGTCCATCGCTTCTGACTTTGCGCACGGGACTATGGGTGCTTATCTACAGAAAAACAAAAAGTTGAAATTCGCTACTGCCTTCACCTGTTTTTCTGAAAAGTAGCCATGTAAGAATTTGAATATACTTAATACTTTGATCAAATCGAATCTTAGCCCCACAATTAATCCTTACGCTTGACAATACTTACAAAATGCAAAGCTTTATTTTCATGGCCTATTTCATTTTATTCTGAATATCATTATACTCAATACAAACTTTATGCTATTTTTATGTGCAATGTGTTATAATGAAAATCAGCAAATCACAACTTACATTTTTTTACATTTTTACATTTTGGCATCATCTTCGAAAAAAATGTGAAATTATGCAATCACGAAGATCTAATTAATGCATTTGACAAGTTGACCCTATTTCTACTAGTTTAGTTATAATTAACAAAGCGAATTTTCCACATTTTTGAACAATTTTATCCAGGCCTGTTAAGAAATATTGAAAGCCTTTTGCATGGACAGATCTATGTTGTTGGGACCGGTCATGTAATGATGAAGATTTATGTCAAAACTTTAGAAAACACTATTGTGTTTCAAATGTTATTACCTGGAATTCAATTTGGATTATTATAAAAGTTTTCCAAGTTAGCTCATAATTTTATTAAAATAAATAATAAATACTTAAATTAAGTGAATTATTTATTATCCTAATTTATTAGGCAAGATTAAACCTAAATAACTTAGTCATTATGAATTTTGATAAGCCTTATTCTGCAAATAAACTTAATAGCATTAATTCAGTGCTTCATTTATGTTATAAGTGCTTCAATGTAGAATGAAATCTTTTGTATTTTTCGAACTTATTGATATTACACCTCATAGTTGTTCAAATGCATTCTGATTGGCCATATTATATCTATTAATAAATCATTTCATCAAACATTTAAAGAAATTATTTTGTAAAAATTCTTCAAATAGCATTGCAAATAACTAGAAATATTATTAATGCATACAATTTTTAAATGAGCTAAGCTAAACCTTATACAGAGGGCACGAAGTTAACTGACTTAAAGAAAATAGCTAAACTAAATATAATAATTGAATTAATATGTTTTCACATATTTTCTTTAAACTAAATAATTACAATGCTAATTAATTCTTCACTCATTGATCATTATGATATTCTTTTTGGTGTTTGAGAATGCAATTATATTTGCTGATTTTAAACTATTTTTGAGTTGAGCTGTCTACATTTTTTCGAGGTAAATATTTTTGTGATATTTATAGTTGCACCTTGATGCATTTTGCTTTGAAGTGTATATTCTTCGCGCAGTGCTTAAGCACATTATTACGTTGTTCGCTTAAAAAACATAATTGGGCTCAAACTCTAATGATGTTCTTTTAATGAAACTGTTAAATTTAATTGATTGTTTATAAATAGCAATGTTGGTAAAAATAGTTTTTAATTGCTCCCGAATGATAAATTTATATTGGCAATATTTAAAATTGAATTGTGTTAACCCTTTCAACCCGAAATTTTTTTTCTGTAATTTTTATTATTTTTATATTCTAGACGGCTAAAACATATAATGTAAAGTTGTTTTATAAAGTTTATGATGATTTCGAAATATTTAATGAATAATACAAGTTACATGGCACATGCTACTATCAGTGAAAATTGATGAATGATTAGTTTCCTATTTTTAAAAAATTCTAATACTCCAATATATGAATACTTACTACTTAAATATTTTGAGAAAATTTAACCACTTTATAATGGCTTTGGTGAGAAGATTCGAACAATACGTAATTATTTATTTTAGTCTAAAATTTACATTCTTAGATGAAAACCAACTGCTGGTTTAAATTGAATTAAGAATGTGTATTCCTTCATGAAGTGAATAGATTTTTGGAATATTGTATAAAAGAGCACAGGTCTGGCCATCGAGCCAAAAACCTTATTATAGCTAAAAACTATCATTTTATGTAATGATTAACTGCTATAATGTTTTGGAATGATATTTGAAGATTCTATTTTTTCATAGTAACAATTTCTTCAAAGACAATTCATTTCAGATTAATTATAACAATAATTCAATTTCACAAATAAAGTCTCATGTAGTTTTCTCATTAGTGATAGCGAAATTTTGCAGGTGCATACTGAATTCCAAAATATCTTCGAAGGACATGTGGAAATGTTTCTGGAGATTTTTATAAACGAATTCAGGACATCTTCTTTCCATCTGAGCAAGAATAAGTAATGTTTTCATGTTTAATTCACTAAAATTAACAATGTATTTATCCATTCCAATGGAGTGCAACCATTCTGAAACGCCATCATTAGAAAGTCCTGAAGTGGAGGATTGTGGTACCTGAATAGATTCATTTTGAGTTATCTGTTCACTTAATTCAATATTTTCAAGACAATTTTGAAACAACGGCTCTATGCATAATGAACCAAGATGCTTTTCAATTTCTCGTATTTGTTTGGCGCACTCACCAGGATTATGTGGTTGCCAACGTAATTGCTTCTTATTTTCCAATACATTGGCAAGCCACCCATTGGGTGTATAATTTTTCTGCATTGAAATCGGTACTAAGATTTTCTTTAATGTTCGAGCATATGTAGCTTCGGATCGACATACAGAACTTTCTTTGTACTTTTCAGAAGAGCAGACTATCACACCTGTGGCATTCTCAATAGCATATGTAATTGCACTTGCAGCATCTTCATCATATGAATCTATATCCATCCATGTAGAATAACCTTTTTTTAGAAGAAGTTCATTTAATTCAAGGGCACTACTCCTTGAATCATGTTCATAAGATATCATTAACTGTTGTCCACTATTTGCTCTAAATGTTTTTTTCGGTACCTTAGGTTTCTTTGTAAGTTCCCATATAATGAAATTTAACATTAACATAATTCTTGAATTGGTTTCTGGACAAAACTTGACAATCTTTTTCCTGAAATATTCAGATTTCATGCTATGTCCAAACTCAATGGCAGCATCATGCTTGTATTTAATCACAAATGTTAACTTGTAAATGATTTGTAAACATAAATCAATTGTGTGCGGATTTGTACATTTCATAATGAGATCTTTGAGAATATAATGAAGCTTGTACTTAATTAAGACGCTTTTCGTGGAATCATTTTGAGATATGTTCACAAGCATTATGAGAACATCATCTAATTGATATGGGACACCTTCAAAGAGACTAACCACAACTTCCTCATTTTCAATACTTTCATTCAGTGCAGAAACTATGGTTTTCAAGTCATAGTTGTGAATGACAAAAAACTTTTGATCCTCATGATCAACGACCAAGTATAATATTGTCAATGCTAGAATACTACTCTGGAATTTGTTGTCATTTACTATAGATTTCCAGATACTTTGAGATGTGTTCAATCCTATAATACTCCGAACTTCATACTTGAGATCAGATTGACATCGCACGCAATTCCATATCACAGAAAACAATCCATAGAAAAGCCCTTCGTGCTTTACTATGTGTTCTGCACACTTGTACAAGGGTGTAATCCATTGAATAAAGCTATTGAGCACATTATATTTAATAAAATCGCTGAACTTACAGTGACAGTTTGCTGACCAAAGCCACATAACTGCAATGAACTCACGAATATAGACGTCTATCTGCTCATTCATGTGATAACTCTCAAAGAGTTCAGTGTGCAAGTTGCTATTAATAGACGCTATTTCGTTTAGATCCTGTATCACATTGGTGTTGATGAAGGATAAAAGTTCTTGGAAATAGCTAAGAAAGTTTATGTGTTTAAAATCATCTTTCTGTGCTTCATTGCATAATGCTTCTTTTAACTCAATGAGAATCGCCCTAACAATTGAAGTTCTGGATAAATTGATTTGCAGTTTCGAAAACTTCGAGTCCCATGCCGAATTCTGCGTCATTTCTTTAGTATTATAGGAAAAATTCGGATCAAACGTAGCGTTCTACTTTCCCTTTTCGTTAAATAAACACGAAGACAATTTTAAAGCGCAAATGTAGGAAAACAGAATTTACTTAATTAACGTTGACTCTGTTAAATTGTACGAATTCGGCCTTGTAAATTGATTATTTAATTTTAAGAGGCATTGTTCCAAAAAGCAAGCACTAGTTGATTTCCTACACTCATCTTTTAATTCTGAAATTAAAAAATGAACGCCTGAATAATTTTCAAAAAATCATATTACAGTAAACAATATAGAAAGTAATTGAAAGTTTAACGACAAAATGTAAACATATATTGCTACGGAAAATCAACCAATAATGTAAAAGATGGCAGTTTATAAAAGTACCAATTGGAGAAATAATTTTACTCAGTCCTTTCTAAGCTAAGAAGACCTATATATTGTTGATTTGATTTTAGAAATTATTTTAATAAACGAATTTTATATACACATAACATAACACAAGCATGATTGCAACATGCAAATGGTACGGTTCAATAGCAATTATATTTACACGGGCACTTTGAAGTTTTGATTTATACATTATAATGCGTACGCTTACGAGTCAAGCAGCTATTATTTTTACGGCAGTATACGCCTTGTTCTTTAATCATACTGCCAGCTGCCAGATCAAAACGCTAATTTTCAATCTAAAAAAATTTTTTCGTTGATCAATTAAACAATATTTTTAGACATTGCATCAAATAATGTATATCAAAGTTTATATATATATATATATATATATATATGCACAAAATATATAAGTAGGTAATTTTAAATTTTCGTCAAAAATGCCAACAAAGTTTTACATCCTACAAAACTCCTTTTGTCTAATAATTTATTATTACTTTTGTAAAAATGCATTCTAATGTCCAACTCCATTCCGAGTAGAAATTGCATCTACTTAAAATCATATTGCTATACCTATGAAATCAAATCATTCTAACCCTATGTTACTCCCTTACAAATATATTCCACGCACTTGTTATTAAACACTTAATGTTGACACAGCATTTTATTTAAGTTTAAGTGAAAGTTTAATGCAAGGAATTCTATTCAATTGAAAATTACATTTTTAATGCATTAATCAATCTTTATCTGCTAAAGCTACTAAATTATCAATTTTTGTTAATAATCTAATGAAATAGTCAAACAGCTAAGTGTCTAGTGTCTTCAAAATATACTACATGTAGGAAGATGCATAGTAAAATGTTTTTATTCTTAGGTATAGGAGAATTTTCCCACCAAAATACAAACTATATGGACTTTGAAAGCGCTTCAAAATCAAATGAAATATGCATTCATGTATCCCTGAAACATCATATTGTCAGGTTACAGATTCCACAATGACAGTAAACAGTAAACAAATTAAAATGTGAATTATTTGCATTGTAGTATTTATTGAAATGCTATTGTAATTATTGTTGTTTAACGCTATTTAGAGCTGTGACGTAGTTAATATTTTCTTCTAAGAGGAACAGTCAATAACGCGTGGGACTATAAGCATATTCTTATAAGTCAATTTAAATGTCTTTTATACGCTTTGCCTTCAATTTTTTGCTATTATGATTTTGTGAGTATATTTCTAACCGTGTACAAAAAATGCTGTTGTCACATGATTAAAATAATGCATACTATTGCAACAAGAAAGATAGAATTCCAATTATTAATTAAATGCGTTAATGAACTATTGCGGGGTAACATATATACTTCCTAAAGATAAGCATGTCTTTTGAAATGTGACGTTAGATGTTTTGGGAAATTCCTCAAAGCCGAATATTTCCCAATACATTTAGCTACTTCACACAATAGCTTTAAGTATGGGAGAAGAATTAATTTAGAAATTACTTAGGCGTTTTTCACAAAAAGCGTTTTGAAATATTAGAACAGCAACTTGTCTAATTCCCACAGCTTAGATAAAATAATTTCATCGAAAATGTTATCAATATTACATTGCAATTGCTAACATATACGCCAGCAAATGTTTTGTGAAGGTTTTTTTTCTATATACTGATATCCACAATATATTCATTTCGCAAGTATAAGTCAAATCAATGTGATGGCTTGATCTAGGTATAGAAGATTTTACAATAATTTCAATTGATTACAATTGATTTGAAAGCTATGAAAAATTAATTAATTGTTGGGTGCCTTGCGATGAATTAATTTTTATCATTCTTCATGCCCTGGTCAATGTAGTTGTTTCGAATTTCATTAACACTCAGACCAATAAATTTTCTAGTCTTCCTACTACGGCCACTGTCGTGAAATATAATAATTGAAACAAATTGATTTATTTGCAAACTTGACAACGAGTCGAAATTTTTAAGCTCGGCTCATTTTATTTTACTTTTGAATGAGGCTCTTTTAGCTTGATTATTATTTTAAAAACAAGGAAACTGCTCGTGCTATGCATAGGGATTTCAATGGGCTGTATTAAACATTTAATAAATAAATAAAATTTAAACAAACATATGTTGTGTTTTTAATATTTTAGGAACGAAATAAGTAATAAATGTGATTATCATACATTGGTAAAATGATTTTTATTCACAATTTTAGCATATGGTACTCCTTAAATAACGATTTAATATTATAGGCACATTCAAAGCATGGTAACACCTAATGCAAAAGAGTGTAAAGAATAGAATCACTACAAAATCGAATCCATTATTAAAGGTTTATAGATATTGCGCTCTCAGAATTTTTTACATAACTCTTCCTATTATTTAATAAACATTTTAAAATAAAATTTAAGAAAAGTATATTGAACGAAAAAATATGAAATATCTGCATAATCAAATTAACCAGTAGAACTCAAAATTTGCTTGACTTAATAAGGGCTAGTTTTGGGACCATTGTATATTCAATGAGGTGCTTAAGCTCGGCTCGGCTCGTTTACAAGTCTGTTTATTTGAATAACAAAAAATATAAGGTGAACACTGCCTAGATTTTACACATTTTTACAACTTATCAACACTTCGTTTTAAGGCGACAAGATTCAAACGTTAGTTTTTCACAAAATATGTTGCCGGCATTTGTTGTATTATGGTGGTTTCTGACTTGACACTGCTGATTTTTTTTGACGTAACATTTGCAGGCAATATTTTCAAATTTAATTGAGAATTCGGATTTGAGTATTTGAAAAAATCGCAAATCTGTTCTTCAATACGCAAAATAAAATAAATAATATAATTATTAAGGGCCATTATGTCAAGCATGCTATAACAGACATGCACTGGGAACCTCCGAGAGCCAACTTAACAAGTTAGTTTTTTCACCGTCCTATCAAAAATATCCACTCCGTTATATTGTGGATAAGCATTTTACGTAGGGGTCAATAGGCTTACAAAAATTAAAATCAGTTTGACTATCCCCTATGCACCTGAGTTACGGAAAATTCTCAAAACTAATTGTCACACGGAGATCTTTAATATGATTGACCGTTTTCTACCATTCGCTGAATATTTCTGATATTATATAAAATGTATCCTCTATCTTATCCTCATAAGAACGTTATAACATCTCTGAATTTTTGCCACGACAAACTTTTTTGGAAAAAATTGCAAAGCTTCATATTTCTTTCCAAATTTCTTTCAGTTCCTGTTTGGTTACAGCAGAGACAAAACACCAACAAATAGTTTTTGATTCAACAACTCTTTTCAACATATTTGTCATCAAATAACAGGAAATGCCCGATAGCAAATTCCCCATGTCCTCAAAAAATAACACTGTTTGATAATCGGGGAACATGACAGCTCCTTTTTACAATGTGTCACTTCATATCTCTTGAACTTGAATGAAGTTTGTTCACTTCCCTCAAAATAGAGTTAAATTTGAATAATTCATTATTGATGATTGATATTGAATAATTTATTAAAAAGTATAATATACAAAGAAGAAATTAAACAAATATTTTATTAGTATACTGGAAAATGTTTTATAATTTAGAAGGTGTCGATAAAGGATAATAACTATTTCAGATAACTTAAAAAATCTTTACAATAAGCAATATATTCCCTTTTAAAAATATAAGTCTAATAATGAATTACAATTAATTGATATTGTGGCTAACAAACGAAACTAAGCATTTGATGAAAATGAAACATGCAAAATATTTTGAGGTAAAAAATATTAATAACTGGTGAATATTGAAATATTATAAACCAAGGAGCTGATAAATGCAAGCCAAATTCTGATAATTTTTTGAAATTCTCTTTTGAAAATTATAACAATTCATTGAAAATTGTTGAAAACTTAATTTATAAAAGTTTATAATAACACAATTATCAAAAAGCAAAAATTGAGAAAAAATATACAAAATTTACAAATTTTGAAAAGTAATAAAAATCAAGAAAAAAATTTGCAATCAACATCAAATTCCTAAAAACCTAAAGCAAAATCAAATTTTATATTTAAATTTTGTAACATTACATCAACTTAATGAAACATCAAAATATTTAATAATTCACAAGTATCAAAGGCCAAGCAAAATATGAAGTGAAATAATGCATTAACCATTATACAATGTATTAAACCAGGCGTTTTCTATATGAATTTAACATTCCTGAAATAATAACTATATGCATATTGATGTACTTGAAGCCACTAATTAGTGATAAGCGGAAAAAATATTGGGAGCGCTTATAGCTCATATATTATTTATGATTAAAAGTAAATAAGATGTCACTAGTGGACCGCCATTGTTCCACTGGTGGCTATCAGTGGTTGTAATTGCCAATTCTGCCACTGCACTGGTGGGAACTGGTGGCCTCCCATGCCACTCATTCCCCACCAGCGGACCACTAGTGATGTCTACATGGGTAAGGGTTGAACCATGGTTGCTGGCAACGAATTTTGATTCCCAAACACATTGGCTTTGCTAATTCCCATGTAAGTATCCCACTGCTCTCACAGAAACATTCAACTATTCGCACTCTTTTCGAATCAATTTTGTGAGAAAAATCAAGTTAATCTATGAAATATCAAGTGAGCTATCTTGCATTTAAGAACAATATTTATCACACATAGTGATTGTAATACAATAGCAGGCAAATTAATTGCACATCTTTCAAAATATCATAATTTGTTAAGATTCAATATAATTTGAGACTATAATTATTCTTATCGGAAACTTTTAATTGATTGACTTCGTATTATCGAAATATACTTGAATGATCACCGTGATGACTAATTTTCCTTAAACTTACTTTCTAAAATTTCTAAATATCTGTCATTTTATGAATGTTATTGTTTTTTAACGTGGGGTAGAGCTTTTATCTTTGAAAAACCGTTTGTAAATTTTTTCACTCTAAATTTTATTGAATCAAATTTTAAGAGAAGTAGATATACACAAAAAAAATTGTTGCAAGGAACACTATGTTTGGGTTATCACAAACTGTTCCCAGTTGAAAAGTACGTATGTAAATAGTTTGACAATAGCTTTTGGTTCTTGTTTATATTGTTATCCTCATTGCGAAAATTCATTACTAATTTTCCATGAAAGCGCAATTCCATGTTACGTAATTACATATTTTGTCACTTAAAAACCATATTTTGTGATTTTCTCTTTTGAGGACAACTATTAATTCTAAAATGTGTCTGCTCGATCACCACTTAACATAGCATTATTGAATACTGCTCAAAATGACTATTAAACGACAATGCTGAACTGAAAAACATAGAAATACCATTACGCAATAACATTGAGCAATGTTAGCGAGGAATTGAACCTCAGTGAACGAAGTGGAGACTGGGACAAAATTTTATCTTTCATTTCATGACGTCATCAAAATTCTGAACATTCTAAATTGATAGAGTGTTGATATAAGGAATATTTATGCAGTTTACGTTAATTTTAATAAGAACAGTTTTAGTTAACATTTGATACAAGCGACGGGAGTTACTGTTTAAAGCATTCTTTCCAAATTCAACAAAAAACATGTATTCAGTTTTTTTCAAAAATGCTCTCAAAAACAAAACAATAAGATTTGAAAAACTCTTGAACTTTAGCAGCTATTGTCAATGCCACGATAATTATTATGTTATTGTATTGTGCTGCATATTTCATTCTTGGATTTATATCATTGTAGATTATGTACAGTGATCAAATACAGAGGCGCACATCACTGCTATCAAAAAAGGCGATTCACCAGGAGCTGAGTTACAAATGGCAGTATAACATAGAGATTAGAGAATAATCTGAAACGCAATATTTGTCATTAATGCTGCCTCATATTGTGCAGCAAATTATAAGAGACTGGTTAGGTAGGACACAGACCTTGATCTGAAAGGCTATTAATGTTGATAGAGGTCATTTGCCAAGTTAGAGGTACATTAATACAACATCAACATCCATTTACAACAGTATCCAGTCAAAAACTTTCAAATGAATTGCAAACACCAGTGTAGCAAGGAAGCAGAATGGGGCATCATTTAATGTTGAAATAATAGTCAAAGAATTTTGTAGTTCACATAATAAGCACGCAATTCCATACTCCTTAACCAGAGGTGGAATCGGGTTCGGGTTGAGTTTTTGAAAGCAAAATGGGTTGAGTTAGGGTGGAAAACATATAATAACAATAATATTGTAATTTTTTGTTATCATTGCAACATGTATGATGTCAAGGACATTTAACTTGCTGTTAGATTGGTTACCGAACAATAAAATTGGATTTAAAAGGACTATAAATTGTATCAGGACGTTTATAATGGTAGGAAGATAACTGCTAAAAGTAAGTAATTCTCTAAAAGTAAACTAATCAGCAGCACCAATGATTTTGCACAAAGAATAAAAACTAGGGTTTTTGATTTATAGGCATTTCAGTTTGTCATGAATGAATTATCAACACTTCATCACCATGATGAAGCGTAATATGTTCGTCACTTCAAAGTGACATTGAGCAAAATGTGAACAACAAATTATAAGACTGACTTCCGGAATGAGGGGGTTAATCGCCACATCTCGTCGTAGTAATCATAATTTGGAAATTAAAAACCAAGAATGTTTTATTAGGAAGTATACAATGTCGGATGTGGTCGCAAAATGAGAGAATGGTATTGATATATTGTTTCAGTATTTAATATAACTTTGTAAAACAACAACCACTTGATGGATTAAGAATTTAATGGCGTTACAAATCACCTGGAGTTGCGTTGCGCATTGGAAAAATAATTCAAAAATTGAGGATCATAATGAAGTGCAAGTAGAATGAGAAAGAGACTCTACAAGAAGCATCGTTAGTTTGCAAGACATCGTCATAATAAATTATGATTGTTGCGGGCTTTGAGTAATTTGGGAACATGACAAGGGTTGGATTGGTGTAATTACAAAATGCAATGATGATGGTGAAACATTTTAAAAAACAATCGTTTTGCATGAACAGAATGATGATATCAAACGCTCTTAATTAATCTGATAATTCTGAAGATGAAAGTGATACCTCAGAAAAAGAAGACGTTTGTGTTTTAGAAAGACTGGAAGATAATGATGGAGAAGAAGACGGTATAATAAGTAAACATTCCAATTTTACTCCACAATTGTGATGACGTATTCAAAAAGAAGAATTGGTAAACGCACATTGCAAGGAAATTGTCCTCAAGCAACACTTGTTGAAACTCCATTCTTATATTTTTCAAAATACTTTCATGAAGAGTTCTTGGAAAAAATTTGTGAAATGTCTATTGCAAAGGCACTGGATAAAAATATAAACTCTCAATTTAAACTGACAGTTATTGAATTGCAACAATTTATTAGAGTAACCATATTAATGTCTCTAATCAAACTTGGATTTTGTCGGAGATATTGGGAAAAGGAAACCAGAAGAAATCAGAAATCAAATTGCAGATGTAATGATCAGACGATGCTTTGAGCAAATTAAAATCCATATTTACTTTGTAGATATTTATGACGTTATGTTTACATCAAACAAAGAAGAATTTCAAAAAAACATTCAAATTTAAATTCGTGTTTAAACTATCTTTCCCATAAATGTCAATCACTTATACCAGAACAGAAATTGGCTGTTTATGAGCAGGTTTGTCCATATAAAGAAGAACTTTCCTCTTTGAGACAATACAACCCAAAAAAGTGACGTAGATGGGGTTACAAACTTCAAGTACTCTCTGGAGACAATATAATAGTGTATAATTTTGAGATTTGTTCTGGAGCTGGGGAATCTCAAATCAATGGTAATGTTGGAAAATCTGGCAACGTGATGCTTCGGTAACAAAACAATTATATATTTTGACAACTGGTACAATTTTCCAGAATTACAAAAAGCTCTTTTGTATAAAGGATTATTATTAATTGGAACACTATGGTTAAATCGAGCAAAGGGATTGAACTTTATAAGTGATAAAGGATTAGCAAAATTGGTTCGTGGTTCATTTATTGAAAAACTAGCCTGCTAAGGCAACAAAGGTAAAATTAGCTGAATTCGATGGAATGACAATAAATCAGTGACCACCAAAACAATGTAAGCGATTTTGTCGAAAGCAGAAGACTCATATAATTGCAAATAGACTTCATTGTGTGAAGGAAAATAATACAGCAATAGGATTCGTTGATGAAGCAAACTGTTACGTTGCAAAAACAGGATTAAGATAAATTGTAGCAGACGTCATTACATGAAGCTATTTTTTTATTTGATAGATCTAATGTGTGTTAAATGCTTGGTGTATTTATAGCAGATCTCGTGACGACGTTAATATTAAATGGAAGTTCACAAATTACAATTTTAAGAAAAAACATACTCAGGCACGATATGTCCACGCCAACAAGAGAACGTTTATCATAAATTAATGAACAAATAGCGATCAAAAGAAACCGTGGTGGAAAAAGAGCAATTCATTCTACAAAAGATGTACACACGGATGGAGTAGGTGACTTCCGCAAAGTTATTGAAAATTGAGGACATTGCAAACTACCAGAACGTCAACCGAACCAAGAGTTAAGTGTAGAATGTGTAACGTTTATCAGTGTGAAGGAAGAAAAGACTGTGTCAGTACTTACCATTGTTTGTAAAATGCTTTTTGTGAATTATGAGTAAATTTCATTTTGTTCTTAAAATGTCCAATAAGCCTCTAAAGTGGCAATCGTATTACGGCATAACTTATAGAAGTAATTTAAATTTTCAAGCGAATTTTTTTCATGTATTTCAAATACCAATTAAAACACTAGGCCCAAGCCCGGTTCGGACCAAACTTTCATGTCGAAAATCCGGCCCAACCTGACCCAAGGTAAGTCCGAGCCCAATTCCAATTCTGGCCGGCCATAACCCGATAGGCGCCTCCAGCCAAAATTTCAATTTTCAAATCACGATTTTTAGCGCCTGTAAATTGAATTTTTTTTACTTGCAAACAGAATTAAGTAGGGTACTTACAATGAATATTGACTGGATCCACTTCGATAACTGTACCTTATATAGAATAAAACTTTTGCGCTACTTATTTTGGGTTGGCCACGCCATGTTTAAGCGTATGAATTTGTCAATGTTTTCTTAAATGCTTAAATTTGTACAGAATTTTTTTAAAAATATTGTTGGTATTCAATCCCTTATAACCGATTTTCATCAGAAAAAGTACCAAAATTGTGTTTAATTAATGTGTATGAAAAGAAAAATGAATGTTGATTAGTTCAGTGTTTACTACTATATTCGTTTTTGTATCAAGCGGCGAAAATCTTTAGGAGGCGTAAATAAGAAACAGAATATATTTAAAACCGTCAAAATTAGACAATTAGTTATAAGAAACATATAATTTTACAAAATCCTTTCAAAACTAGAAAAATTGAGGCGAATTATAGAAATATTTTGCATCAAGGCACGAATATAATTGAAAAAATATAATAAAAAAGAAGCAAATGGCAACCATTTATATATATATATATATATATATATATATGCCAAATTTATATATATAGGGTGAAGTGCAGGGAATACGAGATCTTTAAGGTCATTTGCATAATTAGCATAAAGAGGAATACAGATACACAGCTTTACTAATATTTTCAGTAACTTGTTTTGCATGTCGAAGTACCATAATAAAGCTAAAATTTCTTTACAAAATTAAATTTTTGGGTTGATAACATCAGAGGTAAGTGGTCTCTAATTACCTATTGTGCATGTAATAAACCCTAGTTACCAAAATGATTCAAAATGGCATTAAATGAAAAATGCATTAGTAGCAATTTCAATGGCATTTAAATGACATTTTAATGTCATTAAATATCAAAAGGAAATTAGTAGATTTTGATAAATTTTAAAGGCCTTTAAATGCCATATTAATGACATTTTTTGAAATTTTGAGAATATTTCTGGAAATTTTAAATATGATTTCAATGCTACTGAAATGAATTTTATCATTAAAAATGAATTATTAGGTTTGTTATTAATAAAAAAATATTTACAGGTGTTTGTCTACTTATTTATTTTTCAATGCCGCCGTTAAATATAAATTTAATAAAAAAACCGGCTACTGTATATATGAAATCACTGAGTGGGTAAATTCAACAACCCTAAAGTCATTGATTAGATAATTGTGTTCAGTGCTGCAACCAGTCAGAAATGTCTGCTGGTAACCGGCAATCGGGTAAGTTGAGCACTCGCTGTTTATTAGCCGTTTAATCGGTGAATCGTTGAAGAACAAATTGTGTTCATGAATTTCATGCAGATATACTGCATGCATATTATATTAGGATAAATTTTGGGTCAATAACTTTTAATATTACTTTAGGAATGAAGCAGGTGTGATTTTCCGTATAAAAGCCGCAGTTATGCAGCTGAATATCAGAGTTGGGTCTAAAATAATGTTTAGTGTAAATAGGGAAAAGTCTTTGAATATCAGAGTATTTAAATAATTGCTTAAAATTTTATTAGGGCTGAAATTGGACCCTTCGGCGGTTCTAGTGTTAATAGCTATTTGAATGTTTTGACAAGTGAAAACCTAAAATTTGTTTTGAATGTCTTTCTAATATTAGAAAAAATAATTTTTATGAAGTTTCTTAAATGTTCAATTGTAAATTTTATAAACACAACTTCCGTGAAAATTTTCAGTTAGGTCCACAGCAATTGGAAGTAAGGTTAGACAACCAAAAAAGGAGAATAACTAGGCCTTGTAACAGACTCTGCTCTTAGCAGCAGACGCTGTTAGTTGTAACAGCATAATGTGTGCTGTTAACAGCAAATCAAACGAAGAAAGCACATTTATGCTCTACTATTATTAGTAATGCTCTATCCCCTGTCATTTAATTTAAGTTTCTGCATTATTGTGTACACATTGCATTATTGAATATGCTATATTACAATAAAGCTATTAAAACTAATGGATATTATATTCGTGTACTTGTTGAATAGAGTTACTATGATGATGTTAATGTTGTATCCAATTGGAGTAACAGTGAAAGAGTCTATTTTTTAAAATCCGATTATTAATCTTACGGTATTAGATCAACAAAAACAAATGAAATTCAAAATTGTAAGTACATTTAATTGTTTTTCACCCAAATTAGGAATTCGGATTTCAATAATTCTCAAAATGCATTGTACACATTTGAACCATGTAAACAAAAAAATGCATGTAAACAGGATGCATAGAAATTCAAATCTGAAATATTTTTTTAATTCAAATACTAAAATTCGCATTATACTACTATAGGTCTGGTAGAGCCCAGACATCATTGTTTCCAGGCTTAGACATCGTTCTGAAAGCCCCTGAATAACAGAATAATAGCGCAATAGTGTAAAAATTCCGTATTTTGAAATCTAGCTAACCAAATTTAAAACATTTTTTGTGTGTTGTAAAATAGAAAATTTTGATAAAATCTATTTAAAATTGGCTGCTAACAAAAAAACTTGTCTGGCTTGAATAATAACAGCTGATAATGCTGTTAATAGCAAATTTGCCACCCCTGAGAATAACTCAAGTTATAGGAAAGTACAATGAGAGATGATATAAAGATAATTCTATTTAATATTCAGCTTTCATTAATATTCAATAAAATTTTCTCAAACCTTAAATTTTCATAGTACTTGCTCCCAAACTATGGCTGGTAAAATTACGGACCTTTGCTGAAATTTTTCAAACGGCCTGCAGTACAATAATTACCAACCCTGCCTGAAAGTATAGTCAGTTCCATCTCTGTTGTGCAAGTCGTGCAAGCAACCGTTAATACCAGCCGGTTCTTGGGTGGAAAATTTTTAAATTTGTTAGCATTTTCTAAAATTTGTTTATGAATGGTTTGGCATGAATTCTATATGTGTTGGAATTTTTATGTTATTAAAATCATCTAACAATCTATCATTATTAAACAAATGGAAACCTGCAGACGTTACTAGATGTCTCACAATTAATTCATTAACGCAGAAGTTAAGACGCTGTTATCGATACAATGAACGTGTTTGTAAATATTAATAGTGTTATATTTTAAACGACTGCATACGAAATTCTGAAGATGATTAATCGTCTATTAGAAATCCTAAAATCTAGATAACTTTGGTACAATTAGCATTGAACTCGCTGAATCAATAACATGAAATGAAAATTTTGAATCGATAAAAAGAGTGATTTAATTAAGAAGACTGAACAGAAAACGATAAGTATCATTTGTATTAAAATATATATTTATACATATAATCAAGTGTGGTAAAAAATTACTGCGTTATTATTTTAATTTATTTATTGAAAATTAATAAGTCACATTCCAATTTCAAAAAGGCTATAATTGCACTTTTTTCAATATATAGCTCCTAAACCATTGTGCATTGACAAATTTTCACCGTGATCGATGACCTGTTTTTTCTATTATTTGTAGAAATCATTTTAAAATAGTGACCATCAGGAAGCGGATAAATAAGTGAAATTTTTAGCTAATTAAGAATTTAAAAAAGTGGTCGAAAAACCTAAAATAAGTGAAGAAATAAGTGAATTAATTCGCACAAATAGTAAATTTTTCAAATTGGCGGTTGAAACGTTCAGAGCATTTTCTTGCCTTTCTTTACGAAAACTTCTTGAGATATTAGATGAAGATCAAATTATATATATATATATATATATATATATATATATATATATATATATATATATATATATTTTT
>CABFPE010000077.1:964443-981364 GCA_900660155.1 Hofstenia miamia
ACTATAGGTAGTACGTTTTAACTCTTTTAGAAATATATATTTTACGTAGCATCATGATACGAGGAATGGTTATTAGAACAAGTCAATAGTAGGCTTTCAATTTATATATATATATATATATATATATATATATACATGTATATAATTTTTTTTGCAAATTCTAAAAAATTTTTACTCCGTCATTATTAGAGATATTTGAATTCTGTTTTTTGATAGCTGTGGAAAGAATAGAGCTTTCGAATAACAAGGTCGAATGTTGAATTTTGACATATTCAGGCCGAGAATAAATTTTTTAATTTAAAAAATTTGTTAATTCTCTAACAATTCAAATGAATATCAGAATTAATTGCATGAAATGCACAGACATTTTGCAGTTACCAGTCAAAATGTTCAACATAAGTGTTAAACGTAACAATTATATTGAAACATCATAGATATGATACTTCTAGAACTTCATCATCATCAAATCTTATGATAATTTCTATTAAGGACAGTCTGATGCCCCAATGGAGCTTATGGGAAAAGAGCTTTCAAAAGTCAAATATGTCATTAACCACTCTATCTCAAGAACATTGACATTCATACATTTGATTAACATTAAATTCAATGATAAATTCAGGAATTCAATCATACTCCAATTACAAATACACTAATATTATGTACTTTCTGTATCTCTTCATTGTTCTTAACCTTAGGAATCTTAAGGGATCAAAAGGATTATAGAGAGCATTTATTTCATTATTATTTTAATATTTTCCATTATTTAACAAATTGTATGCATAATACATAACAAATCAAACATCCAGCGGGCTCCTAAACTGGGTATTTCTGCGAAATGCTCGTATTTCTCAGAAATATCGAAATAAGTGATTAAATAAGTGGTAATACGTGATTTGCGGGAATTTATTAAAAAAATTAAAATAAGTGAAAATAAGTAAAAACTTATTTATTTGCTCCCTTGTGATCATGCATGTGATTCTATATAAATGCTACAAATTTATCTCCCAAATATGGCTAAAATACACAATGTGACAAAAATATAGCTTCCTGTATATTAAAGATGTAATTTTTATAAATCATTTCAGAAAATCTTAATGCATAAATTCATAAGGACTTTTCTAATTCAATATCTCTAAAAAACTTAATAGAAAACCACCTGAAATATGATAAACACATTTGTAATTAATTCATTTCACATCATTTTAATCCCTTGAACTCAAATTCTGAAGTCATAGCATTTAACACTGTGCTTCTGAATTCATTTATATAACAGTAGATATTTTCAATAAAAATTACGAAAAACGTGAGATCACAAAGTCCTTAAATTTTATCGACGTATTGACTTATGAGGAAAAATGGAAAATTATGTGTAGTTGGTACACTTAATAAGTGCCTTCTTAGCTCAATACAAAATAGTGTTTTTGCACTTCTTATAGTGTTACTTATTTTCAATGACACTTTTCTGGTAAATCTCCACTAAAATAATTGTTAAAGTATACGAGTTAGGAGTACATAAGTTTATCAACGTAATTACTATAACGATCTAACGACAGTACTAATCTTACTCCTACCTCTATCCAAGCATTTCTTAATCCTAGTCTTAATTCAATCTGTAACCCTACCCTAACGTAGTGTTTTGCTAGCGAGAAAATATTGTGTGCCGGCAGAGATGGGCATGGGCCGAAAATTTATCTAAACCTGGCCGGCATAAGAAACCTTAGGCCAATTTAAATTAATGCCAACTTGGTCCATTTTTAAATACTTTCCATAAAATTTTCTTTAATTTATCGGTTTGCTTCACCCATGATCTACTAGTAGGTCATGCTTCACCAACATTTAGTATGATAGATACTTCTAATGGACTCTAAGCACTGAAATTGAAGATTCTAAATTGAAATTTAGCAAAATTTATGATGCTAATATAAAATTTCCAAAATGTCAATTTTATTTTCAACTTTATAATTATAACCTGACTCGGCTCATGTCCATATGTGGGTGCCTGTGCTCGCCTATAGTCTTCAAGCCCGTTGCCGCCTGCAAAACACTACTCTAGCGTTATGTTGGATTCTTCATTGTGGCAGAGACGATTTAAAGAAAGCGAATTTTTTTAAAAGATAGTCATCAAAATAAATATCTTGTAGTAGCTTTCTAGGCACAACAAGGCTGGGCATCAGGACAGGTTAATCAGGCTAATCGCTAACTACAGGATAAAACAGGACTATATTTTCTCACAGTTTAACCTGATACCAAATATGGATAAAATTCAAAATAAAATCCAGACGTAATTTATCACAAAAAGCTATTAATGGTAATACAATTTGTCTTAAAGTGACATATAATTTCTAACCAATTTAGGCGCCGCGTGCACTAGTGATTTTTAATTTACGTAAAAACGAAACTATTTAGTTTACAAAATAGAACAAAGAGCTTTCTTTACGTCAACGCGCACTAGCAATTTAATGATCACAGAAATTAAAAAATTCCTGCGAGATCTATTTTCGCGTTGATTAAACTGTTGACGCATAAAATAGAACGTAATGTTTTCAGTAGACGTGCGCGCACTACAATTAATTTATTGATCAATTCGTAAAAATGAGACATTGATTCATTCAGAAGCGAGCTGCGAATTATAATTTATAGTTAAAAGATTATTCTTACAAGCAGTTTAAGGAAAAATTATTGCAATAGTTTTATGAAAAGGAGTTTTTTGAAAATTGGACTGAATTAATTGACTTGGAAAGATGGATCAAGCTATTAGTTCGCTCACTACATGTATTAAGTAAAAGAGCTTTATGTGTCTGATATTAATGCTCATATTTCGAATTTAGAATTTGACATTGTTTAGCCTAAATATTCATGTATAAACTATTTTCTTAAGATACAAAAACATATTTTTTCTTGTTACTATCAGTGGCGTCACGGTAAATTTGGGGGCCTGGTGCGAGATGTCAATTCGGGGCCACCATCCCACAATTCCCAAATTTACGCATTAAATTTTCAGTAACCGTTTTGGTGTATACTACATACNTGAAAATTGGACTGAATTAATTGACTTGGAAAGATGGATCAGACTATTATTTCGCTCACTACATGTATTAAGTAAAAGATATTTATGTGTCTGATATCAATGCTCATATTTAGAATTTGACATTGTTTAGCCTAAATATTCATGTATAATCTATTTTCTTAAGATACAAAAACAGATATTTTTTCATGTTACTATCAGTGGCGTCACGGTAAATTTGGGGGCCTGGTGCGAGATGTCAATTCGGGGCCCCCATCCCACAACTCCCAAATTTACGCATTAAATTTTCAGTAACCGTTTTGGTGTATACTACATACTTACCAAATATTTTGTCCCTGCGAAACTATTAGACCTTCAAAATAGTTTTAAATTGTTTTTTAAATTTTTTTTTTCAAATGTTGGGCCTCCATTTTTTGATATATTTATATAATTACATTATGTTGCTGTGTTGGGACCCAAAAGGCTCCAAATTCCGAACTTGGGTCCCAGCAGCTTGTTTAAAACTGCTTATAATAAGTTTTATTTTTTTTTTGGAAAATTGAAAATTTTATTGCTCGTGCGGTCGCTACCACTCAGTGACGCCACTTATTACTATGGCACTGTTCTAACCAATGAAACCGAAAAATTTCTTTACGAACATTTGTATTAGCATAATGTTATTTTTAGTCTAATTGCAGTAAATGAGCAAAACACTGCGCATTCATTCGAAGGTAATAAAAAAATTCATAGGGTACTCACAAAATTTAGAATAGTCTTTTTGTTATTCAATTATTACCGTAAGACATGCTGTGGATTAATGAAATCTATTCTAAATAAACAATTCCGCAGATAAATATTCACTAGTGCGCGCTTGACAAAATTTTGATAAACTAGTTTGTAAATTATTTAGTTTGTAAATTAAAAAATCAACAGTGCGCGCTTAGCCTTAATGATAGCACTTTTATAATTTATATTCATTTCAATTCAATTCTTACAATTATTAAAATCTAGTGTATTGACTCCTATAAGATCATTAAATGTGCGTGTTTCGCTTAATGTAGCCGGAAATAGTATATACGTGTTAGTAATAACCTATGCATTTTATACATGTCCAGCAGATGTATTTTTACCAGATTACTCATGTTAAAATCAAAACAGGATAAGTATGCTTACAGTTCAGGACAAATTGTTAACCTAATAGTGTTCAATTCTAGCTATCATCCCTCTAATCATCAAAATATACCTTTATTACTGTTAAGCCTTTACATAAGCACATTTATGAATGCAGTTTTGCACATATAGCCTAAGCCATGCACACTGATATGCATTGCACTACTATAATGGACATATTTATTTCAAAATCATTCATAATTTCTAGTAATTGAATCCCATTCACATTAACCTGTAATATATCATTATGTTTTCTTCAATGTAAATTCTACTTAATGTGTCAAGACAATTACTTTATCATAACAGAGTAACAGAGGAATTCAAAAGGGGTATATATTAGGCCTCTAACTTAACCATTTTTAACAACCTTGATATAGTTTGTAAGAAGTCTTTGAGTAATTTAAATGTAATTACGAGGATTGCTTAATTGCTCTCTTATTTTTATCAGATTTTTAATTAGATTGATGTCTGACTATTCATCTGTCAATCAATTTTTGCAAGCAATTGTTAACTCTTTGCAAGAAGAATCAATGACAGCGAGCATTCTCACTAAAGAGTGTAAAGTTGCTCGTGATAATATTCTTGATTTGATTTCTAATGAAAACGGCCCCAAGAAAAAAGAGTCTTTGCAGGAGATATTGGAAGTACTCATGGAAAATATTGAGTTACTTGAGGAGAACAAAATGCAAAGAATTCCATCATATAAGTGCTCTCAACTCCAACCTCAAAATGACGAATTTAGTGAATCTGAAATCAATATTTCGGCTATTACAGCACCCAAAATTTCTTTCAACGACATTGCAGGATTGAATCACGCTAAAAGTCTTCTGAAAGAAGCCGTTATTTTACCAATTCAATTTCCACAATTGTTTAAGAATTTATCAACTTGGCGTGGAATTTTGCTTTATGGTCCCCCAGGCACAGGCAAAACTCGCCTAGCACAGGCTCTTGCTAACGAAGTGAAAGCTCCTTTTTATTCAATTACCAGTGCTGATATATTTTCAAAGTATTTTGGAGAGAGTGAGAAGACTATTAAGCGCTTGTTCGAAAAATCTCGAAAACATCAGCAAAGTGTAATTTTTCTTGATGAAGTTGATTGTATATGTCGTCAAAGAACATCATCCGAAGATGAAATGATTCGTAGAGTGAAAACTGAGCTTCTTCTCCAAATGGACAGCATCTTATCTTCTAGCACCAAAACCTCAACGTTTATTCTTGCTTCGACCAATTGTCCTTGGGAAATCGATCCTGCATTTATGAGACGTTTTGAAAAGCGCATTTTCATTTCATTGCCTAACAAGGATTCTCGAAAGAATATATTTATTTTGCATACAAGGGGACACCCAAACATCTTAGAAGATCGAGATTGGGAAGGTCTAGCTAACCAATCTGAAGGCTACTCAGCTTCAGATATTGCCACGGTTGTACGTTGTGCACTCTTAGAACCAATCAGAGAACTTCAAGCTGCAAAACTTTGGCGAAGAACTATTAATGGAACATTTGAACCAGTTCTAGTTGAAGTTGAAGAACATTCTCATGCATATATGAAATTGGATTTACTACAAATTCCTAAAACACAAATTGTCCGCAGAGATTTGTGTCCAAGAGATTTCTATAAAGCCCTAAGTAATAATGGGAAAACTATATGCACTGAAAATTTGAAGAGATTTGAAGAATTTTCGAAGTCATTTGGCAGCTAGTAGTCTGTAAATGCTTAAGCAATATCTATTGTTTTAATTTTCAACAAATGATTAAGTTTGTGTACTCACCTGTTGAATAAATCCGTGATTTATGTTTTTAATCTTACGCTGTTTGATTCAGACATTGTGTAAATACAAAGAAACCTAGAAATATATAGAAAGCATATCTCTACTTTTGCTGAACTTGATAAGTGGTCAGAAATAATGGCGATATTGTTTATAATATATTGAATGTGTTAAACTTAATTTATTATCAATGTTTAATATAAAATGTTAATACTAGGATTCAATATTATCAAAACTGCCAACTGTATTCAGGAGCGCATATGCATAAGAGAGGGCATGTAACTCCTAAATTTCTAATTCTCATATATCTGAAAAGTATTCTTAATCATTCGCCAATAAACAAAGAATAATACAGTATATTATTTGCTTTACATTTTGAAATTGTTAATTTTATTTCTGAATTTCTACTACATTTTTGGAAAAAATCAAATTAACACTAAAACATTGCAACAGAAAAATTTTATTGCTTATTTCCACCAAAACAATTCTCTTCGATTTTCAGGTAGAGCAAATGAAAATGTACAATTAATGATAAAATATCAGCGAACGTTAGATTCTATTCTTGTAAAATGAATGTACCTGAAAATTGAAACCATCAATAAGGACACTATTGCGATGACAGATCTTACATTTTTGATTACAGTAGTGCTGATGTTAGTGTTGCTCTTCGTCATTCAAACTTGAGAATTATGGATTTCAGTAATATTTCAAACATTAAGACACATTTTCTTTCTGCAAAATATTCCTATCGCGCTATGGCAGACGAAAATTGATTTGTGTGCTATCATATAATAGAGTGGCCTAAAAGTATTTTAACGATTGCACTAAATGGTCCTGCATTTTATGTCGCTTCGAAATCTTTCTGTTCCTGGTCAGCAATCCACATTGCCTCTTAACAACATTTTTTTACATTTTTGAACCTAAAGCGAAGTATTTATGTTTAGCATGGTAACTTATTGTCACAGATTGTATTGAATTATATATGAAGAGCACTAGAGATAACTGTTTTGGTAAAAAAAATTTTCAATTAGTCTACACAAGCCTGTATTTACTATTTTTAAAGAAAAACGGGTTATTTTGTGAATATTTTAGGCCAAAATTTTTGTTTTATGACTCCTAAAATTAATGTATTATGCTTATATTTGAATATTTTGACCAATTCTGTTTGACATTATAAATGTTATTCTCATTTACAAAGACGCTTGCGTTATGTGGGTATTTTCATACAACAACCAAGACAACACAACAGCAAAGGACTACTGTTGTATATGGGAACAACAACAACCCTTAAATGTTTTGTTTTCTGAAAAAAACTGTGTGAGTCCAGTCCAGGAGGGCCCAGATAGAACAGAGCCATATCGCGAATTTAAGTCGTAAGCGAAAGAGGAGACAATTCTCTATCTTGTGGTGCTTTCAGATTTTAGATATCTTCATTAGTTCGTGAGGAATAATCGTTGAAACTACTTGGGGAACCATCACATATATTGAAAAATTCCCTGTAGAATTATTATTAATACGTGATTATGTGGTATGGTACTACTAGCACGATGCTGCTTAATAGATTATCAGAAATACTTTTGTGCACATTCATTGACAAATAAAGAAACTAAATTTGATTGAAACCTTATTATATGCAATACTCGTAGATTTAAATTAATTAATTGCAGTCTTACTCTGTATTTGATTATTTTTTATTGTTCATCAATTATTTTTGTATTGCTATTTTTCTAATATTGCAATTTAGTTTAAAATATATTTGTATTAGACTACATATAAGTTGTAACCAGGGCTTTACTCTAATTTTAACTACTGTATTTTTGTATTATATTTTGTCCAAATTTAATTTCTAAACAAACAAAATCCAAAACCTTAAGCAGTAATATAGCATTAACAAGGGGGTTTGGTCCCCAATTGAACATAATAAAATAACGACCTCCTCGAGTACACCCTTTCGTTGAAACGAAATACTCCCCTCTCTAAAATATAAGGCTGATTCTACAATATTTTAGCAATAATCTCTTAGTTCAAGTTATACTATTCGGATAAAAGGAAAATATTTTAGTTAGCTAAAATATGTCATAAGTTACTCCACTAAAACAAATGGTCAATATTTAAATTGAAGCGGTGTAAGAATTGACAATGTTTCTGTTAAAAAATCAATACCACTTCAGTAGTGTTTATCTACTATGGAACAACACCAAATGAATGACAAAAGTATTACAAAAAATACTGAATAATATACTTTTTAAATAGTTTGAATTTATATTTTAACTAGAAAAGCACTCGGAGAGCGCAGACCTCCGCCACGAGCTTGTGTCCCCCGGATCAGCACCAAAATTTAATGGATTCCTCCTTGGGCGGAGACGCACCTCTGGTGAAAATTTGAGATCAATCCATCTATTACTTTTTCCGTAAAATTGCTAACAGACAAACAAACCAACGCTACCAAAAACATAACCTCCTTGGCGGATGTAAATATAGAAGTAGAATTTCTATGAATATTAATAACGGAATTGGAGGTCCTTCCGAAATAATAGACTTCAAGTGATATTCATAGTAAAATCAATTATGTAGTTACCGCAGTTTTTATGGAAACAATAACATGACATATGCAATGCTGACAATATCAGAAATATTAGATGTGCCTGCGTATTCCTATACTAAAAATTTTGACCCAGTCAAAGATGCAATGAAATTAAGAAAGTGTTTGAATCCACTAAGCATTGATAAAGATGAAATAATGGATGTTATATGCAACCGAAATGAAATGCAAAGAAAGATTATTAGAAACACCTACTCAGTAATTTACCCAGATCGAAATTTAGAGAATGAATTGTTAGGACTATGTCCGGATAATTTTAGTATATTAATGGCAAAGCTAATGAAGCACCCCTTATTATCAGCAGTTGAAGAGATTTACACTGTAATCAATTCCGATCACATCGATTCGGCAACACATATCGATATTCTTGTTGATTGCTCGAATGATGATATTTCCAAAATTAAGAAGCTCTACTCCCTTGTTTATGGTATTTCTATTATTGACAACATTACTAGAACGACCACTGGAAGCTTTAAAGAATTTTTGATTGGCCTGTTTCAAAAAAACGCCAGAGAAAACCCCGAAGCAGCCGATCGCAGGAAATCTTCAATGGATGCAGCACACTTAGACAATGAAGATGACGATATTTTCTATCAGCACAGTGAAGTAAATGTTCTCTTAGGTAATACATCCAATACTTGCTTTACATATGCCTCATCACATTTGTACATCGACAGTAGCTGAAGGTTTAGTTGTTCAAACAATGCTTGTCAAAATTTCGGGTGGATGAGCCGACCGAAAACTTGCAATTGAAATAGAGTGGAGCTGAACCACAACCCTAAAAATATGCCTTGCCAATACTGAAAGAAGCGGCCCATTTGCAAATGTGTGCCTCATTAAAGTATGACCTTGAAACAGTGTTTAATTAAATCATTTTCAGTAGACATAGAGTCTTATCAAAGACAATAGTATTGTTCACTTTATCAAAATTTTATCGATATTGAATCTGTCACATATATAAATGATACTACAGAAAAGAAATTTAAAAGTTGTTCCCCTTCCAAGCCTGGGTTATATTATTTCAATAGAAACAAAATAAAATATAATAAATCAAACTTCTTAGCAAATGATTTTGAGGCGGCTGATATTTTTTATTTGCCTGCCAAGTTTCACATTTCTCTAATATAATTCCAAATCTGAAAAATTAAATTTTGTAGTGCTTTGTAAGAACACCGATTATTATACCTTGCCGATCTTAGTAATTTCTTAACCCAACACAGCCCTGCTTGATCGTTCTCTCCTAACATCAACGTTCGCTATAATCAGAAAAGCTGCCATATTTGCTTCTATTTTCAAATCTTCGACACCATTGCTCATCTTATTGGCCAATTTCTATTCTTGCCACCTATTTCAATAGTGTCTATCCTCATTTTGATTGTAATGTTCCCATTTTTAGCTTTAATCTTGATTTTCAAAAAGCTTTTGATAAAGTTCCTCATTGTATCTTACAGACCAAACTTTCGAAATTAGGAATAGACTCTTCTTTCATTTCTCTCATCTGCTATTATCTTACTGACAGAACTCAGTTAATTCGTATTGACTCCGTATTTTCTGATGAACGTCCTGTTACTTCTCATCACGGTATTCATCAGTGATTTCCCTACACTAAATCTAATTTTATGCTATTAGCTAATGACTCACATTTTCTCTTCTGTTCTGAATAGCATAAAGTCATTCATTGTTAAGGCTAAACTCTAGTAATCTATCAATGGCTTCCATTGAATATCTCTAAAACTGAAACTCTTCTTTTTCATTCTTCTAATGCTTCATACGTCCTGTTTTCTATCTAAGTAATGCTCCAATTCATGTTAACCAGAATTTCCGCGATCTTGGTGTACTAATTTTCTCCTCACTTTCCTGATCAAAATATGTTTCATTTACAAGACGTTCTCCTCTACTCTCCTTATGTCCTCACTGCCGAGTTCAATTAATTCTGCTTCAAATGAATTTTCTATAAATCATAGTGTCTCTTCACTCTGCTCTAATTCCCAATGCTGGGATCTAAATTCCTCTTCTTCTCTTAAACTTGACAGGCTTTGGCATTCCTTTAACCAAACTAACCTAAAAGCCTTCTGCTTAAAATTAAACTTTTGCAAATTTCGGTGTACCTCAAGTATGTTGAGCTTTCTTGCTTCAACAAAGTTCTTCTTAGCATTTACAACTTCTATTTTTCCGATTTTTTTTAAATTCTCAAATCCTGCATATAATTCTTGCTCTTCCTTTAATATCTTGTTTCATCTCCCTCATTCATAAAGCAACTTGCTCTCATAATGATTTTTATCGAATAATCACTTTTGCTAACTTCATTATCTCAAATCTAGAAATCGATCTTTGGTCTAACACTAGAATTTTTTAAAAATCCGCAGCTCATATTTCTTTTTCTCAATTTGGTCTTCAATGTATATGCGATTTCTTTCCATTTTTTAGCTGCCCCCCTGTCACTCGTTTCTCTAATTTTGCTCATATTTTGCCAAACTTCTATGATTTAAATAATTGACAAAAGTAAGTAAAATCTATATCCTAGGCATGCTTACTGCTCGCTGTCAAAGAAACCTCGCTCGGACATTTTACATTTTCCAAAAAAGATATGAAAAGTCAGTTGAACAGGTCTTAAAATTTAAACTCACTGGCAATCATTTAAAGTCGGTGTTAGCATTCGCAACATGTGCACAATCTCCTATTCTCTATGCAGCAAAGAAAATTAACAGTTACCTCTCAAAAGATGCTGATCTCAAATTAATCCGCTGGTTAGTAATATGCTCAAATAGAAATAATTTTCAAGAATTGAGTGATATCTTGGCAAATCAATTTGATGTTGATCTATTGGACAAACTCACCAACAGAACGCAGGGAAGTTTCCAAAAAGCAATTTTAATGTTAGTGAAATTTCAACTTGGGAAATCAGCTAAGCGAAGTGATGCCGCTAACTATGACATAACATTAGAATGGCAAAACACCATCCATGGCCCAAGGGTCTCCGAACCCATTGATTTCGATCTAATTTGTAAACGCCGTAATTATGCATTTGTGTGATTCTATATTGTTTTGCATTTAATATGCAAATAGAGCAGATACAACAGTATTTTTTATCGTCAAATGAAATACGATTTCAATCTCAGTCAATCGATTATCTTTATAGGGAGGTTAAAAACCTAATTTGAAATATAACATTAATAATCAAAATCTCAAGTCGTGTTTTTTCCGAAGAACCTCCTACAGATTTCAGTTTCCATAATTGCGAACTTAGCAAAACTAAATAACATACGGCTCCATTACAATCAGAGCTACAATAGAGACTAGCACTGCAAGTGGAAAAATATAAAACGTACAAAAACAAAGAAATAGATATAAACAAAAAATGACAGATTACACTTTGTTTAAGTAAGTATTACTGTTAGGCTTAGGATTTTATTGAGTATTCAATAACTCAATTTTTTACTCAATTTTGGTCCTATTACTCAATAAAATAAGATAAACTAAGGGCTATCNAAAATAATATTTTTGTAATTTAATTTCAATTGTTCTACACTTGGCCCTTTTGTTCCCAAATTTTTAATTGACTTCTCAACACTTTGAACATTTTTTGCATTGTTTTTCGTTTAAAGTACCATCATCATTATTTAAATTATTACTCGAAATGACTAATTTTGGATTAAATATCTTCGAATGTTGAAATTCAATTCTTTGATTGTAGGAGTAATTGTATTACTCAATTGTACATTTTCACATTGATTTTTAAAGCATTTAATGAATTTCGACTTTATGCCACAAGCAATATCTTCATATTCAACTTTTAATGCATCCGACAATTTTAGTTCACTAATAAAGTCATCAAGATTAGAAAAATCTCTAAATAGCGAGTTTATTCGTCCATCCCCTATAACAGGACTAGCCTTTGAAATTTCTGAATAATACATATGATTGTTAATTAAGCAAAAAAATAAATCTTACCGTTTAAAAAAAGTTTGGAAGAAAATTTTCGAATATAAAATCTAATAAAAATTTAATTACACACATAGCAAAAAAGAAATACTTTATTTTTTTAGTTCCTCTATATGCATTTAAGTATCCACTCTAATTTAACAACACTGGTAAACAATAAAATTATTTTTGATTGTGTTCTGTTTCGAAAAAAACATCAACTCAAGCAGATCAGAATGACTTTCTATGGATTGCTTCTTGCTGCTGACACGGAAAAAACTCAAATTGATGACGATCCGCAAACTGTTTTTGATATACAAGCATCTCAATCCGGGCTCATCATTATCAAGTCTGCTGTGTCTCAAAGATGTAGATTAGGACGGACTTAGCTTTCATATCGTCTTCTCAAAGAGTGTGATTTTAGGGAATTGGAGAATCACGAATTTATCACACACTATCTACAAAATTTTCAATCTAATACAATTCTGTGTGTCAATGAAAGATATCGTCTGAACATTAACTGTCGCAATCCAATGCAGGCAAGCATCTCAAAGAGTGACATTTCTGATTTACTGAAAACCGCATGAAGATCATCAAATGCTTTAAACAAGCGCATTGAAATTTTCAACTTTTATGGGCCCGATTGTAATTGTGTGTGTTTACTCATATTTTATACGCTATTTAATATTTGTATATTTGTGTTCAATGTGCCATCTCTGCGAACCTAAAAAGGCAAAATTTCTAAAATTGCGGGATGTACTTACATTGCATAATTTATAAATTATAAAAAGTAGTTCCTATTGGCAGCTATATACCTAAAAAGGCAAAATTTCTAAAATTGCGTGATGTACTTACATTGCATAATTTATAAATTATAAAAAGTAGTTCCTATTGGCAGCTATATACTGATATCTAAGACAGAAAAGATGATAAATATTTGATTGAAATAGTAACTGAACAAATAGTCATCACTTATGTTTATTTCCACTTTCATTCGTTTCACTGTTCTGTATATGTATATTAATTTAATTAAATACACATAAATTGCTAAAGTACGATTTTTGCATCGCTAACAATGGAAGTTTTGCAACCATTGGATGCAGTGGATCTTGTACGTAACCCAAATACAATTTTAAATCTTCCTTTGCACATCGAAATTTCAAATATTAAATCAGCCACCTATTTTTATTATTTCTGAAAAATATTTTGCTTTTAATTTAGCTTTGAGGATATTTTACCATTTTTTTGCTGATCAATTTATTTACGTCATTATTGATGAAACAACAGACGCTCAAAGTCGACCTATCGGAGCAGTTTTGGTTGGAATTTTATGTGACAAAGAATATAAGAAGCCATTTCTCGTGGAAGCCGTCGAACTGCCAAAAACGGACAACGTGAGCATTTGCCAATTGTTTAATTCCACCATGATCAAACTTTTTGACNAGAGTACACAGAGATTATGAACTCAATTAAACAAGAAATTGCTGATCAATTTATTTACGTCATTATTGATGAAACAACAGACGCTCAAAGTCGACCTATCGGAGCAGTTTTGGTTGGAATTTTATGTGACAAAGAATATAAGAAGTGATTTCTCGTGGAAGCCGACGAACTGCCAAAAACGGACAACGTGAGCATTTGCCAATTGTTTAATTCCACCATGATCAAATTTTTTGACGGCGACATACCATATGAAAAGGTGAAGCTACTTTTAACCGATGGCACTGCTTATATGATAAAAGCAGGGGCAGTGTTGAAAAATCTCTATCCAAATCTCAAACATGTAACTTGCCTCACTCACGCAGTTCACCACGTTGCTGAACTTATCCAGACCGGCAATCTGGAAACTGATATTTTCATGACTCAAATGCAGCAATTCTTTAAAAATTCTTCTCATAGGAAGCGATACTTCAAGGATACCACTTCTCTCCCATTACCTCCGAATTCGTGACTACACGGTGGTGCATGTGGCTTGAGGCAGCATATTACTATTGTACCAATTTCACCACAGTGGCGTCTTTTATTGAATCTTGCGATGAAGACGAATGCCATGCTGTCGTTGTCCTGAAAAAAANCTCCCATTACCCCCCGAATTCGTGACTACACGGTGGTGCACGTGGCTTGAGGCAGCATATTACTATTGTACCAATTTCACCACAGTGGCGTTTTTTATTGAATCTTGCGATGAAGACGAATGCCATGCTGTCGTTGTCCTGAAAAAAAATTGTTTCGAAGGACGTGGTTCAACAGCAATTGGCCTTCATCACTAGCGCATTTCGGGGAATATCAGAGGCAATCACTCAACTGGAGGGTCGCGGAAAAATCACACAAAGTATTCAAATATACGAAAATGTACTTAACAATTTGGCAGCCCCAGAACTTTCCAAGTACAAGGCCAAGTTTGAGAATGTGATTTCCAAGAATCCAGATTTCAAGTTTATGGTGAATGTGACAAAAGTCCTTCGGGGTGAGCATGTGCCAGAACTTTCAGTCGGGCCATCAGAAATTTCAAAATTTGCCTATGCTCCTCTCCTATTGTCAGTGTCGAAGTGGAGCGACTTTTTTCGTACTTCAAGAGACTTCTAAGTCCCCAGAGAGAGCGGTACACAATCGAGCACTTGAAGTGGGCACTGGTTGTTATGTGGAATAATGACTCTTCTTTGTAAAATTTTTCGTTTTTTACTCAATTTTGAGTTAATTTTTGCTCAATTTAATTGTCAATTTTTGCTCATTTTTTACTCAATAAAATCCTAACCCTAATTACTGTTAATCTCACGAACTATTGAATTTATAAACGATCTACGCGACTGCGTTTGGTCAACTGAAAAGGACTCTGTGAAGGAAATGCAATCGAACAAACACGATTGTAGGTGTTGAAGTTGATTGGCTAGCTCTGTATTCACATGGAAATGCCAAAGAGGACAGAGGTAACCTATGACAGACAATATACTTGCATTGGCGAAGCTCTGTAAACAGATTAGTGGAACGCCAAGTCGGCTAGGATAAGTCGTTGGTTACATTTCATTATTAAATTATTAACAAATTTTAAATGAGATAGGTTATTAGTTATAATATAACCAAGTGTTGTGTGTTCTGCGACCTGTTGTATAACAACAGCGTTAACTGTTAGTGGAGGCATATCGTGGGACAACTGTTTATTACGTGAAAAATCTATTATCATTTCCTTACATTTTTCTTGGTTGAGCCCCATTTTGTTGTCCCTTGTCCAAATTACAATAGATTAACATTGATCGAAACAGATTTTCGCATCAATGCTGTTTGATATTGCGCACAATAGGGTGGTATCATCAGCATATTTAAGCAATAAGCATTTTTGGATTGCAGCACTGAGAGGATTTGTGTAAATAATGAATAAAATATCGGATAGGAAGCAACCTTGAGGAGAGCCAAATCCTACAACATGGGAAGAAGATAAGGTGTCATTTATACGTTGATGCCGACCGTGAAGAAAAGACATAGTCATTCTAATTAACCAATCTGGGAAATTTGATTTAATCAGCTTCTTGTAGACAGTGTTATGGTTTATATTATTGAAAGCAGCTGTGAAATTTATAAAAAACATTAGGACCTTGGTAGTAAAAACCTCTTGTAGCATAGTCAAAAAACCAAGTTAGGTAATGTGTGATTGAGCGTCCTTTTTTAATATTCACATTGGTGTATATCAGATATGGTATGGAAATTATGAATCTTTGGTACAGGGATGATGACCTGTTGCTTGAAGCTATTCAGGTAGCGTTGACTAGAAAAAATGCATAAAATGATTAGATAATATGCATCGGCAAAACTGTCAGCACATCATTTAATTACTCTTGCCAGAACACAAAGAGACTTTTTCGGGTTTGTGTTTAAAAAGGGGAGGTATACTTCATGCCATGTTGCCGGAATATTCGAACTAGTATCTGAAACAAATATTGAGATTACCAGACACTTGTCTTAGGAAGAAATGATTTAGCTCGCAGGCAATATTAAAATCATTCCGAGGATTGAATAAGTTAGTGATATTCTGAAAATTAACGGCTTTTCTAGTGTCATTGGTTACTTAGCAAACTAGGTTCCATGCAGATCTGCTATCATTACCATTATCTTTGAAATACTTTTCTAAGTAGGCTTGACGTTGTAATTTTGTTTGTTTGATGATATGACGATGAATGCAAATACGAATATTTGCGAATTTATTTATTTCTTCAAACTTAAGCGAACGTAGAAAAGTTTAAAGAATTTGTACGCATTTTGTAATACCAAGGCTATTTGCGAGACAAAAATAAACTAATAAAGCTTTAAAAATGCTTTGGAGCTGTTCTTAAGTGATAAATATAAATACAGATTCTCACTTAATAGATTTTTACTACTTTCAATATTTAAAAAATAAATCACGAAAACAGTTTTCTTAGAATATATATATATATATATATCCTCGATATATATATATATATATAT
>CABFPE010000077.1:983797-1003606 GCA_900660155.1 Hofstenia miamia
ATATATATATGTATACATATATATCGAAGACATCTAACTAATCAGAACGTGACAATTCAAAAAGGTAGGCCCATTTCCATTGCAATTAGTAATTAAGTTTTTTACCGCTAGTTGTTCAGAAATGAATTCCATTGCACAAATTAAACATTAATTAAAATTGCTGTGTGCATAATTGTGAACAAATTTACAGTGTTTAAATATCGAGGAGGCCCGGCCCCTCTCTAAAATAGGAATAGCTCGTTAAAGCTGTGCAAAAAATACAAATCGAATTCTTTTGTACCCAATAGGGTGCATCAAATTTTTGTAATCAAATTCATAATATCGGTGGACTTCACCAAATTTACAAGAAACTCTTCTGTGACTTTTCAAAAACCTAGTACAATTTTTCGTAATTTTAAAAATTTCATTAATTTTTGCAAGATTTTTGCAATTTGGGATGTTTCATTTTGTTGAATTTTATTAAAATATTCAACAAAATTTGACAATTAGGCACACATTCATAATTTTATGTGAACATTTTGTACTTTATTAATTCCTTTAGTACTAAAAATGCACTAAAAATTTCTCATTTGTAGTGCATAATGAAATCCTATAATTTGAAATATATTAATGCATTCAACTTAGTGCATATTACACATACATACCCTTGTTTCTAAAAAGAATTCTATTTTGTTGAAAAATTTGATACAACTTCACGCAATTGGCCACTATCAATATTACTACTTTGGGCTAAAAACAATTAGAATTTTAAAAAAAATTTGTTGAGTTTTGAGAATTTGCACAAATTGTATATTTACATTTTTAAAGTCAGGAAATGATGGAAAGTTCACGCATAGTTTTGAATTTTAAAAATAGAATATTCAATACTTTTTAACCAACCGTGTCCCGAATTATGCACTTACCATTTTATCTTGCATTGGGCCCCCAAAAAAATATTTCTGTATCCGCTACTGAATGAAACATATACTCATGTATTTGCCTTGCCAAAGAATGAATTTTGCCGACTAAGAGGTTGTCTTTACCAAAAAATATTAATACAGGATGTGTCAAAAGTACTTGACTTTTAAACGAACTAAAAAAATCCATTGCAAAATCCTTGCAAAAATTGCAAAAAATCCTTGCACAATGATGCTAAATGCTGCAGCTACTACAATTCCAAATAAAGGAATTGGCGAATTCATAAAGCATGTGGTATGAGGACATACAAAATTGCCTTGCATCAGACTATCACTGAATCAGACTATCATCATCGTCTCGAATTTGCACAATGGATTTTAGCTAATGCTAATTTGCTCAATAATGTGCTTTGGCCAGATGAGGAAATTTTTCAATGGATGGAATGGTCAACCGTCATAATTGTACCATATGGGCGTCTGAGAACCCTCAGCAAGTAATAACAGAAGGCTTGCACCCTGAAAAATTATGTGTGGCATTCAGTGAAAATTATGTGCTAAAGCCATTTTTCTTTTCGGGTACAGTAAATCAGGATAATTACACCAGTATGCTCCGTGACCAAATGTTTCCCCAACTAAGACAGAAACGAAAAATGCAGTCTGTTATTTTTTAGCATGACGGTGCGCCACCACACTACTCCAAACAAACCAGGGATTTCATCAGCACTCAGTTGCCAGCTGAGCGTGTTATTGGCAGAGGTTTTGGTCATGCATGGCCTCCTAGATCACCTGACCTGAGTCCACTTCACTTTTATTTGTGGTCTACTCTAAAGTCACGGGTATATCATACATAAATTCCTACCATCCTGGATGATTTAAAAGGAGGATTATACAAGAAGTTGATTCACTTAACATTGATGAATTACATCGAGCTGTCCAGAATATGATACCAAGATGTGAACTTACTATTAAGCAGAATGGAGGACTATTTGAACATTTGTTTTAATATATCTGTAATTCTCTTTATTAGAGTTTGTTTATTTACATATATTATTGTTTGGTTTCATATAAATAAAAAGTTATTGTAATTTGGAAAGTCAAGCTACTTTTGGCAGACCCTGTATTTGGGAGAAACGTTGTCCATTAAACTGTAAGTTGAAAAGATATGATGGAAGATCCTTACTCCAATATATGCACTTTCAATTTTCAAAGTTCTTGCCTTCGACAAACAGATCTGAAAGAAAGACACAGTGTTAGGGTTGTTTCAGTTAAATTAGAAACACAAAGAAATAAGTTGGTTGATGAAATACAAAGCTTTAGTGATAATGATTGCATAGCAAATTGCGATAACTATTTAAAACATTTCTCCGATTTGGATGAAACGATAATATGGAAAAGCGTAAACACAGATATATATTTATAAAACTGACATTAATTGTGGTTTACGCAAAACTTTATTCTGGATGTGCATGAAAAAAATTGACGACCAGATATTATTTTTATAATATATTTTATTAAAATGGTCAAAGCCTTCCCCCTCGTTGTAAATATCTAATGAAACATTGTCGATCTTTAGAAATAACAGATATAGTCAGATGGCAGAAATCTTAAACTTCGATCTTAATTTTCAAATCAATTTCGGAGTATTGGTAGTAAACATTTGTCTTTCCCTACAAACTCAACAACGCGCTGACAATATAAAGTTGGAGTTTATTAGGGATCAGCTAAAGTGTTTGCAGCTAAACCTATGTATGTTCACCATTCCGATCTCTTGGTGAAATATATGCAAATTGCGGCAGCTTCTCGTGTGACAAGTATAAGATCTATTCAAAGATGTTTTTCAAAAATATGTTCAGATGCTCAAGAAAGAATCACAAATTTGCGTGAAAATCTAAGTGAATGTAAAAAAAGAGGTTTTACTGATATTGATAAAATTTCTATCAAGCCATCGATTAGGTATGCTGGTGAACATTTATTTGGAAGGGCGCTAGATAAACCGGATATTAATGCTAAAACAGTTCTCGCAATCATGATTCTATTTTTTACATTGGGACGTAAGTGTGTTGTGGCATTACATCCTTTATACCCCAAGTTTTGGACATTTTAATTTCCAAAAGCACTTCTGAAATGCCATTCCAGTTAATATTAATTTTTTTCAATGTTTAAGGATTACCATGGTGAAAATGAACGGTTTATTAGGATGAACTCAGTAAACAATCTAAAGGTTCTTATGTTGTTTGACACAGTTCATTTAAGTAAAAGAATTGCAAGATTCAATTTTTCAATAAAAGAGGAAACCTTAGTACCGATTAGAATGTTCTTGTCCGGTTGTACAAAATAGAAGCAGATTTGGTCTTAAAATCTTCAAAATTAACACATACGTCTGTTTCCCTTAGTTTAATTCAATGTCAGAGTGTTTCTTATGCCTTGTAGGTGCTCAAGACCGTACTTTAACCTCATTAAAGTATCGCTTTCCAAATGAAGTGGGAACAATGAAATTTAATGAAATTCTCATAGATTGGGGGAAAATATAGTTAACTTAAAATATAGTTATATGGCTTTCAGAAAAAGGATCAACGCAAACTTTCCATTACTAAAACATTCAAAACAATGTTAAACTTTCTTTCTGAATTATTGCCAATGTTCTCTAATCTGACTGGAAATGCCAATCATCCCAAGCATTCCTTAACACATGAAGCAGGAACTGCTCTAAAGTGGAATGCTTAATCCATTCATCAAACTATTTACTGAATGACCTAAAATAGGATTTTTTCGGTCCTGGAAGCTCTCAAAGCAATGTTATTAAATCAAAATTTGCTCAGTATACATGTAGATACATGGCTGGATCCAATTTTTATATTTCCTAACCTGATATTATCAATAATCATAAAATAAATTGATTCTATCTGCAATATCTTGAAATTATTTGAAATTATTGCTATTAAAAATATTTACAAGTGTACATTTTGTTACCTCTTAATACTTTAAAATGTCTTTCATTGACAATTTATTGTATAATTGTAATACAAAGGATTTTAAAGAAATGGTAATTTGCTCTTACATAGCTGGATTTTATTTTTTTCAAACATTCACAAAGCAAAATTGGGGAGAGAATTAAGAACGAAGACTTTGGGAAATTTAAAAAAATCCTAATCGGGGAAATCTCATCCATCCAAAATCAACGTTGTTTGATTTTATTGTGCTCTCATATTCTTTCTACTTGAAATATACAAAAAATTCTTGTCGCAAATGTTTCTAAATGCTTCAAAATTTTTAGTGTTTACTAAAAATTGACATGCTTGAAAGAGCCTTTAACATACGCTGCAATGCTCTTTGAAAGGGATTTGTTACTAAATATGCACATACAAGTCGGCCTGAATTAAAAAAAAATTAGCCAAGTTTTGTTAAAATTAATTTTTTTGTAAATTTTTATATTTTATGTTTTACATGTTTGATTTGAAGCATATTTATATTAAAAAACATAAAATAACGCTACTTATACATTTTATTGTTCATTTTACAGCTCAATTACTTATTGTATTTTTAGTCTATTTAGTTTATCAAATTAATACATAGTACTGTCTTGAGTTTTATTTCGATACAATAATTTGGGCCTTCAATGATTTCCTATCTCTTTGAATTGTCACGTTCTGATTAAATATATATATTATCTATGTGTATAATACAGAAGAACACTGAAAAATTCAAATTAAATAAAAATTAGCATAAATAAATACTAATATATTATTGTTATTATTATTATTGTTGTTGTTGTTATTATTATTACTATAATAATATTAATTATTATTATTACCTCATTACTTTTTCACAGGTTCATGCTGGTATCCCTCTCAGTTCGGGGAACTCACCAGTTCCCAGGGAGTCTGAGCTTTCCAAATATATATATATATATATAACAGGGAGGCCTTCTGTACTACATCAACTCCTCACTTTGGTAATCTCAACTCCTTCAGTAAACTCTTACTCCCTGCTCCTATGAATACCACGACTACGTCGACCTTCTTTAACTTCCACAGCCTCTCTATTTCCTTTGACAACTGCCTGTACTTTTGTATCTTCTTGCTTTCTACATTCCAGTTCTTTGGTACTGCTTTGTCTACCACTACTATGTCTGGCCTCCATGCTTTTATCACCAAGGTATTTAAACCTTCTCATTCTCTATGGCTCCCTGTGGCTTATGGTCATATCACTTGTCTTCAGCTTCTAACCCATGCTGCCTGCTCAAGCTCCAATATACCATTTTTCCCACCTTGTCATGCCCGAACTTATACTCATTCTGTGCCAACTTCTCGCACCCTTCTATCAGATGATCTACTGTCTCCAACCCTTTTTTACATAGCCTAAACTTACTTCTAATCTTGTGTCTACATGCTTCTTCACCCAATCTGTTCTAATTACTTGCTCCTGTGCCACCATTAGCAGTGCTTCTGTTTCTTTCCATTTGTCCTGCCCCTTTTAGCCACTTGTTGTTCTCGTCTCTGTCACAATTTTCTGTACTCATCCAGTGTTTTCCATGTATCATCTTCTGCCTATACCTTGTTTGTCTTTCTGCTTCCATTCTTTTCTGGTATACATTTTTTCCATCAGCCTCTGTTCTTGTTTTCCTTAACTCCATAGTAACCTCCCCTTTAGGATGCTCTTCTACATATTCCTTTAGTCCTACTGTGTCTGCTTCCACAGCTTCCTCCACACCTAGCAATCCTCTACCTCCTTAATGCCTTGCCATGTACAATCTATCAACATCTCCATTTAAGTTGAAAAACTCCTCTTCTGCTAGTACCTTCCTTGTGTCCTTGTCTAGCTCCCTCAGCTCATTCTTGTTTCACTTAACTATTCCTGCTGAGTATCTCAACATTGGTAGAATCCATATATTAATTTCATTTATGCAGTTCTTCCCATTCAGTGCTGACTTCTCTAGTACTTTCCTTACTTTTCTCTTGCATTCTTTTCTTAACCTCATCTTCATTTCCCCCATGATCTGTTCTATCTTTCTCTATCACTCCTAAGTACTCTTGTACCACTCCTTGACTTCCTCAATCATATCACCACTGCTTGTCCGTAAACCATCTCCATCTATACACTTGCCTCTGGTCATTGTGGCTGCAGCACACATTCCTAATACAAATTCTAACCCGGAATCTCTACTTGCTATCTGCAATGTTTCTACTTGCTTCTGCAGCATCTTCTTTGAGCTAGCATACATCCTCAGGTTGTCCATGTACCATAGGTGACTCACTGCTCTACCAGTCTTCTCCAACTTATACTCTATGACTGTCTCTTTTAACCTCTGTGTGGTGGGGATTAAGCTAACTACAAACAGTACTATTGCTAAGCTTTCCCCCTGGAATATGCCCTGCCCAAACCTTAACCTGTGCCCATTTATCATTGTCTGCCACTTTCCCATCTCCCTTTCTAGAAACACAACCCATTTCCGTGAAACTCTATTGACCTCTAGCATTCTCAATACCCACTTATGTTCTATACTATCATATGCCTTCCTGTAATCCATCCATGCCATTTCTAAATTTGTCTTCCTTCGCCTACAAATCTCCATCAATGCCTGGTCCATTAACAACTGATCCTTGCATCCTCTAGTCTTTGTCCTAGATCTCTTTTGCTCCTCTGGTATCAACCCATTCTGTTCAAAGTAACATGTCAACCTATTTGACATCACAGAAGTTAGCAATTTCCAAGTTGCTGGCAAACATATTATTATTATCATTACTATTATTTTTTTTATTATTATTATTATTATTATTATTATATATTCATACGTTGTAATTTGTATGGATTTATGTATACTTAACGTGTGGCATAGATATGCGCACAAAAAAGCTATTGAAAATTAAATTGAGGAAGATTAATTGAAAGTATCTATTTTTAGATAATTGGCTTCAAAAACCCTCTTTGAAAACAGCAGATGACAAATTCTTGATATCTATCTAATGAAAAAATTTTGATTCCTATATCCTTTTAATATAAAACTTGTAAAAAATTATAATATACCTGTTAAATGAATTTTCAAAATAATTTATTCATGCATATTCTGACGTATTGCAGTTAACTATAATATTAAAAAGTTACGATTGAGCAGGAGATATTTTTCACGATTTAAAAAAGTACTATTTCAAAATTGGTCTTAATTTGAAAATTTAAAATTTTTGGCAGATTTATATGTTTATTGTTATCATTTATAAACAAGACATTTTTTCAATTTTCTGTTAAATGTTTGTACCGAAAATGCTTTACAGGATATCAAAGATATCTTTCTGCCCTTTGTTGGGCTTGTGTATGTTCAAACAACAATGTTTGAACTGCTTAGATATATAAAGTTGTTGTTTTATATATAATAATAATGCTTTGATATCAAAACCTACTGTTTGCAACCAATGGGCCGTTATTGGCTCACCAATGACCCATGAATGGACCATTATTGGCCCATCATTGGGTCATTGTCGGGAAAACATCATTGGTCCATTAATTCCAGGGCGGTCATCTGCCAATAATGGCCATCAAAGGTCAAATTCGAAGGCCCATTGTCGGACCATTAATGGCTTGCTATTTGGGAATGAATGTTAGTAAATGAAATATGCCCTTTTGTTGCAGCAATGAGCATTGATTGCTTAATTATATACCTTTGTGCTTTGTAAACAGCTGTTTTGATGCTCACTTCAAATATCCTTTTGCACACAATTTGTCAACGTATTTTACCAGGAAGAGACGTGCCACAAGTGCTGCGTCAAAACAAAATATTAAATTAAGCCGCAACCTATCAATGCACAGCAAAGTGCTGTCTTTTAGCTAAATTATATTCTTTGATAGTTCCTAAAGGAAATGTTAAGACTCTGTTCACCGAGTTCAATCCCCTGTTATATCATGTAGAAATGAAAACATTTTAAAAAATAGTGGGGCCAAACGGCGGATGATCTATATTTGACACGAACATATAAGAAAAAACGGATCACGGTTCATATGGGATAATTAGGCTTGAAGAAGCTGTAAGCGCAGTTTTGAGTGAAGACTACCAGATGCAGTGAAGTATTGTAGTCTTCCAGAAACAACCTTGAGGCATCATTTTTACAACCCAAATACACTAAAGGTTGGTGCAAGGACGATTTTTACAGTGGAACAAGAAGAAGACCTTGTAAAGCGAATTCTTTTCATTACAGGCAGAGGTTTTTCATTGTCAGTATTTGACATAAGGGGGTTCGTATTTAACTTTGCCAAGACACTAAATCGTAGAAAGTTGTTACTTATGGACTTAAGCCAATTCCAAAAGCATGGCATATTTTTCAAGCAGCCAGTAGAGATTGGTGCAATTCCTTTCAAAAACGAAATGATCAACTACGTCTTAGGAAAGCACAAAATATATCTGTAACAAGACCTACGGCATTCAAAAAGAAAAGTATCAACAAATACTTTATTGATTTGGAGAAAATTCATGGCAAGAGCGACATTGCTTACATTCCTGAACTGATATACAATTGCAACGAATCTGGTCTAACAGACGTTCCAGACCAAAGCAAAAAAGTTAAGAAATATTATCTATAGCTACAAGCATTTTATTCAGTAGAAGACAGCCACTTTAAAAAATTCCTCCGATTTATCTCACCATCCGCGGTTTCTACCCATCATTATTTATGTATTACATCTCTTATGCTTTTGTCAGATGTTAAATGGGTACATAAGAGGTAAATTCCATAAAATATTTGCATTGCTGATATACTTCAAAATTTAGGAATAAGCTTTTCGATAAAAATCCTTCAAATTACCCCCCCCTCCACCCTTTACCCTATAATGCACATGAGTGCAATGATTAATTAGACCTAATTTGAGATGCTTCAAAAGTTTGGTTAAACGTTAAACAGTTTTGCGATATATTGTGTCTATGTATGTAATTGATTGAGTATACCCAATAGCTATTGCTTATCTTCATTAAATAATCTTATTTTATATGTGAAAATTTTTATGATGGTGTTCTATTTCAATTATACAGTCAAACCTCAATTTAACAGAAGTCCTCTTGACCGTAACACCAAGTGCTCTATTTTGAGTACTAAAACTAACCTCTATTTCAAATACCAAAATTCAAAATACATTCTAATGAATCTTATTGATATGAATTATATTCCACACAAGAATCGGTTTCAACTAGCTTTGTGCAATTATTGCAATTGTGTCGCCAAAATATGCAAGTATTTTCCGTCTTAAAAAACTGTTATAGTGTTGCATATGCCTGATAGTTTATTTGAAGTATTTCACTCATATTGCATTCGCTACTTCATTTCCTTCAACAATGAATTGACCTTTGTCAAAGTTACCAACCATCATGTTCATCATCAATTCCATCCAGATCACTGTTGATTGAGGTCTCACCTTTGAAAGACGCTCTTGAAGATTTCAAGAAATGCATTTTTAATATGACATTAAAATAGAAGGATCATGGTTGCATTTAAAAGATTGTAGGCGTAATTTAATAGAACAATATTTCAATGCATATAGTGGCGAAGCTGAGAAAGTTTGCAATAACTTCGTTAAAATTAAGTCACGTGAATTTCTTCCATGCGCAATTTTGAATGTAAGCATTATAAATTGTACATTTATTGACTGCCCAATATTGAGCATTGTGTTATTTTAATTTACAATATTTTGAATAAAATAAAGAACAATTTAACTAAAAATGTCAGGACGCTGGGTGCAACATTTAACTCGCCCTATTTTGAGTATAAGGAATTCTGATGTTATACCCAACTGTAACTTTGAAATTTTGCTCATAATTGCTTGTTTGCAAAAATTCGCCATTGGGCTAAAGACACTCCTCATCCAATAAATATTCTTGGTTACGCATATAAATAAGCCCTAGGAAATATACTGGAAATTTGAAAAGTTAATATAGCTTTTTACTTAACAGTTGAAATTTTTCGATGAGGGATGTCAGCGTTAGTTTTCTTAACAGACGTGGTTAATGTGCATTCTTCGAATTTTTTATTCATTGTATGTGCCATTAAAAGTCATTTCCAGTGCATGATTCAATTTTGTTAGCAAGACGATAGTCAAATTGAGATAGTCAATCAGAAAAACAAAGAATGATTCAACTACAGTTGATTCCAAATATCATGTTCCTCAATATATCCGAGCTAAGGCAATCAAAATTCGATATTGACCATTTTTGTTTTTTAAGTAACATTGTGTGAAACATACTATAAACATACTAATAGGCATGTAGTGTCATTGACCATTTATTTTATTATTCGCATTTTGCTTTAAAACATGACTAGGTTGTTGATATTATATATTTAGAATTTCTGATTATCTTGATAATAAAATTATATATAGATTATGTTGTGGACTATTTTTCTCCAAGCATACATGAACAGTTGCAGAAATGTAATCCAACTCCTTCATCTGTGGTAGAAAACTGCTTCAGGCTTCTTGAATAACCTTTGTCCAAACATTGAATGTTTTGTCCTGAGCCATAAAAATATTTATTTCTCATTAATCCCAACAATGTTTTGTTTTGCACTTGAATAATCAAGTTTCCGAATTATGCTACATAAATAAACATTTTTTGAAATCACCAGGTTACATTTTAGAAATTGATGGATTACATTTTGGTTGTTTTAATTTAAAATAGCTTTAGACAATTAAATATATATATATATATATATATATATAAATTGAAATTATAGTAGTTAAGTCATTGGTGTAATAATAATAATAATAATAATAATTATATATATATATGGATATAATAATAAATATATAATTTTAATTGAGGCAATCAAATCAGAAATATTAACAAGGTATGAAAGTAAATGTATCCGAAAAATTTCTTATCGAAATGTGCATGATCTTAGCTAAAAATTGAAACCTTTCCAATTTATTGTATATTTAAATGATTCAATAAAGAAACATCAAACTACTAATACCAATATATTTACAATACTTTAGTGTAATACTTTAAGAATTTCTCCATGCAAATAGTTATTAACAGTAACCATTATTTCGAATAGAATTGAAATTAAATAGTTTCATTTTCGAAATCTTATGAATTTCTTCATTGTGTTTATACAGTGCTTGCGAATTTTCGCCGACAATAAGATGTATATCCAAGGATTCAATGCACTCATAAACATAAAATAATCTTCCGAAGTGCGAAAAATATACTTATCAAATTGTGGCAAGGAGTAAATCCCATGAACATTGTATTCTTCATCATTTGTACTCCAAGGAATGATATCATGATTGGTACTTATTGAAGTAAAAGATTCACGTAGCCAATATTCTTGAATCAAACGAACTTTGTGATAAATCAAAGGGAAGCTGAACACCAAGTACAAAGCATTGCTCATTAAACAAATCAAGGAAAATCGAATGCAAGCTTTCATTAGTGGAGTTTTTATTTTATTCCTGTAGCTGGAAAAAATAACTAAGCCATAAATGACGGTTTGAATAAATATAGGGACGAATATAAACAATGTAATTTCCATGATTTTGTTGATCAGATTAAAAACATTATTGAACTCAATGCTTTGAAACCATGATGTGTCTATGGAAAGGGCATTAATCGAATATGCTCTTAGAAATCCGTAAGAGCAATGGAGATTAAAATCATGGATTGCATAGGGATATACTGTAGAAACAAACTCCCACGACGTTTGGAGCGCAAACCAAATTGATAAAATGAGGGAAACTATATTAAGGATCAGCAAAGACAATAAGCGGTTGTAAGGTGTAAGAATGAGCTTGGCAGTTACTGGAAATTTTATCATTATCCATCTTTCAATGGCGAGGCCTACAAGATTCCACTGTGAAATGCACAAGTTGATTGTTCTCAGAGCCGTAACATAGTAACAAATGTATATAAAATCTGGTGTAAGTTTATAGTAGGTAGAGAACATTCGTTTACCATAGATAAGTGTACCCCAAAATGATTCAACTACACGAAAAGACATCCGCAATAAGCAGATACCAAGATCAGTGAAAGACAAATTTGAGATGATAATATAGTTATAGTTTTCATTTCTATATTCAACATACGCGTAAAAAATTATGATCAGATTACCAATGATTCCCCAAACCATACCAAATGCATTTAACACGAAAATTGTATAGTTAATTACTATGTACGTAATCTTATTCAAGTGAAGAAATATATGTTCATTTGTTTTATACAGTTCAAACCAATTAGGATTTTCGCAAAGATTCTGATCAGCGAATGTATTTTTGTAATTCTCTAGAACTTCAGGTATTGATTTTGAAAGACTAAATATTTCAATGTCAAAGATTACTGCATGAAACCCCCTATAGTCTACATCTGTCTTCTTTCTGTAAAGTCCCATGTATATGTTATTTATAATGTACTGAATTTGGGGGTCGTTATAATAAAACAATCGACAAAACTTTGGGTGCAAATCTGCTTCCGAACAAAGTTTTTCGTCTGTGAAGTCTTCAAAGTATCCTGTGCAATCAGCTACTCCATCGCATAAGTTTTCTCGTTTAAAGCATATTCCTGAAAAAGTGCATTTAAACTCTGGACATTTGCAGTTAGTTTCATCAGAAGTGTCTTTGTACGTATAAACATCTCTCGGTATGCAGTCAACGACATTATTGCAAAGTTTTTCCTTTGGAATACATATGTGAGATATTTGGCAGACATATCCGTCGCAAGTTCCACAGGCGCTTAAAAACTCATCTTCACCAGAACGACAGTTTTGTACTCCGTCACATACTTTGCTCAATGATATACATTCTTTTGATGTGTTACATGTAAACATGTCAGTTTCACATTCAACTAAAGTAAAATTTAATGCGTATCAAACAATCTAAAGGCATCAGCAATCAAAAACAGTGTGATTTACTAATTCTAGATACTCTTTGAAGTCCTAAAACTATTATCTACTGATATTTGATGATTCCATTGCAAAACCTAAATTAAACAAAGCATGGATAGAGGCAAGGTCCATAATATAAGTTCTCCTATGGCAAAAGAGAATGAATTTCAAAAGAAGTCTGAATCACAAAACCAAAAACCTATTTCCAAGTACTCAAGAAATTTGAATCATTTTAATTGCACATCACTAAGTGGAGGAAAACGAAATTGATTTGCTTCAAAATATGTGTTGTACGATAATTCAATTTGCAAGTTCATTACATGCTTTACAACAAAGTGAAACAAGAAGCCTTAGTCAGCAATAAATCATCATAGATGGTCTTATAGATTAATAGGTTTTGGTGTAAAACGTGTTTGAAATATAAACTTTCAATTTTTCTATTGAAAAATCGACGTTGGGAATACAATTTTTAAAGATCCTTGCAAGTTCTTTAACGGGCAAATAAAAAATAGAACTGTTTACGTAAAACGCAAAAGTAGATTTTTAAGAAGAAAATAGTTTCTAGTAGGTTACTATCGATTTTCTAAAAATATCGAATAACTAAATACACAAGATTATATACATTGTTTGAATGCTGAATGGAATTTACTTTAGTTTGAATTATTATAAGTAATCAGTTGTAAAACTACGATCTATTAGTACTTAATCCAAAGAGTCTGTTTAGTTTGTGGTGGAGAAACTGAGGCGTAGTAGAAACACTGCCAGCAAGACTGCTACTGGTTCCTGAGCTATGAGTATGTTATAGCGGGAATAAATCTATCTTCTGGCTTATGGGATAAGTCAAAGGTCAGCGTTTGATGTGCCAGTGGGACAGCGTTACTGTGCCGCAGTAGGTATTTGTGTTGCAGCATGTGCTTACTAAGCTATCAACGTTAATGGTCCTGGTTGAGGCGCAACCCTCTCAATTAAACTTCGGCCTTCGGCTTCAATTCACATGATCAGACTCAACACGGATCAAGGATCTGCCAGCCAGGGGTCATCAGAGGATTCTCACTGCTAAACCAGCCTTAGTAGAACACTTCCAGGAGTAAGGTCCGGAACCGGATCCTGGTTTTACCCACTGTTCACTATATGGACCACTACAGCAACATCAAATATTTCACACTCCTTAAAAAACGAGTAGAAATCAAAAACTATTAGCGCATATTTCAAAATTGAAAGATATTATAGACATTGCTTTACTATAATATTTCCCTTTTCTAGGATAACGATATTGATTATTTTTGTATGAAAACTTTTTAATCAATATTTTTGCTAAAACTATGTTACTCTCAACCAAGAAAAATTGACTTACACTCCTCGCATCCAAATTCGTCTGCGGCATCAACGCAGTGCTTTTTCCCATCACAAATATTAATCTAAAAATATTAGTTAGTTTTTGCTACAATCGCAATGATGTTATTTCATGTCAGCAAACGTATTACCCCTTATTAGTACAAGCTCTACAGTTTATAGAAATCACTGATTAATGGATTGCTGCTGTGGTTGTGGATGACACTGTTGGCTTGTCTCCACGTAAACATAGACTTTATTGATTCTCTGAAGCATATGGAAATATTCTTCATCTATGAGATGAAATTGAAAGTTTTTGCTTTTTTTGTCGAATGGTATATTGCTTGATGTGTCCTCCATGCCACCTAATCTGCTTTATCATATTTAGATGGATCTTACAGTCATTTTAAGGAGCAAAAATAGAGATATTGTTACTGATAATTATTGAAATACATCAACTGCTTCGTTGTTTTAAAATGGAATTGCACTCTTGGACACCATGCGACAAACTATCATGCGATGTTCTGCAAATTTTAAGAAATACAACGAAATAAGTTTTCCAATAAGTGTTTGCATTAACATTAATTCAATTTTAAAATACAGTGTGAAAGTTATGCTTGAAAATAAAACCTCACTATCCGTCTGGCAACATCGCATGCAAAAAATCGTGAACGAAAATGTACCTTCTAGTTAAAAAAATTGATTGGAAATATGGTTTGATTAAGCCTCCCAGGATTATTGGGTGAATCAGAGAGTAAGTCAGGTTGCAATATGTTGGTTGTGCAAAAAATCATAGTGCAAAGATAGTTGGAAGCCTGTCTGTCTAACACATGTAATAGCCAAAAACGAATTTTGTCACGTTTTAAAGATTTTCTTACAATCTAAAATTTGAGGAACATGTAATTGAAGCGTAAATTAAGTGTGTGTATTTATCAGGGTTAATAGGTTGCCAGCTAGAAGTTTTAAATAATCAAGCAGCATGGATTTTTAAACTAATTAACAGTGGCACCAGCAGGCTTGCAGTTGGTTGTTGTTATGGAACGCTGGATACAAGAAATAACACCGTTTTGATACGAAATAATGCGTAGGTGGTTTAATTTTACCGCTAGCTTGCGTACATCTGAAAAGGTTTAATTTTTATTATTGCATACCACTAAGCGGAAGAAAACAAAATTGATTTGTTCAAATAAGTGATTTGCGATAATTCAAATTGCAAGTTCATTACATGCTTTACAACAAAGGGAAATACCGCGATTTAAGCAAGAAGGCTCAGTTAGGAATAAATCAGCGTAGATGGTTTTATAGACTAATATGTTTTAGTGTAAAGCGTGTTTGAAATAGAAATTTTTAATTTTTCTATTGAAAAATCGACGTCGGGAATAAAATTTTTAAAAATCCTTGCAAGTTCTTTAGGAGATCAACAACATAATATGTAATAATGAAATGTCAGACAAAACCTTCCTGACAGGGATTGATCGTAAATGCTTTTGGAGATGATAACGAAGCATCAAAATTTACTATTTGATTTTCGCACTAATCTATTAACATTGCAAATTTCATAAGTGAGAAAATTAAAAATAATATTTCTCATATTATTTATTGAACCTAATTTCTTCCTATGATTCACTGTTACGTATACGTATTACGTGTGGGTGCAGTAAAATTGCCTGATGCATATCTATTCCCGTTATGCAGATGTGGATACTATAAACATGACTGTATTTTATCGCTTGCCCTCTGATATTACCAGGGCCTTTCAATAATATATTGCTAATACAATATATTGCAATAAATATATTGCAATATATTTATTGCAGCCGAATTTCATTGCAATAGTATTGCAAATATATTGCAATATATTGCAATATTATTGGAGGTGTTTTTTGCAAAAAATTTCCTGGTTTCTCTCAGGAATGTAGGATAGCCGATCCATACATCAATACAAAATTTATTTTGCCTACATCTGATGTTGTAGAAAGGTTGTTTAGCATACCGGGTTTGGCTTTTTCAGATGTTCGTCAGAGTCTGTTACCAATGAATTTAGAATTCCAAATATTTCTACATTGCAATAGAAATTTCTGGGATATGAATACCCTAAAGGAAATTCTACGTGCTGATAACCGGCTTGAATAGATTTTTGAATTGTACCGGTACCAAGTTTCATATTGGGCCTTTTTAGTTCAATTAAATTTTGTTGCTTTGTTGATAAATTATTAGCTGCGAAATATGTACTCTGTATAATAAAAGAGTCGATTATTGATTTTATATTGCACTCCGAGCAAAAAATATATATTATGACACTTTGTAATTATATTGAAAACATTTCTAAACTTTCAAATATGTATTCCAAACATTTGGCTGGACTCATGTTTATGTATTCAGATAAATGTACAATGAATTTGACTAACTGACACGAAGCTATCATAGGATTAGCAAAGTCCTGAAACAAATTTTGATTTTCTATTTTTAAGAACAATATATTGCAATATATTGCAATATATTGCAATATTATACTGCTAGCCAACTTATAGTGCAATATATTTATTTTGCATTTTTTGTATTGCAATAATATTGCAATACATTATTGCAAGGCCCTGGATATTACCCAAAGAAAGAGACTAGATAATATCTCAAGGGTCATTAGAATATTTCCTAAACTTGGTAAGTGTCACTGGAATTTATCAATGGAAACTATAAAAAAGCAGGGTCGTGAACATCCTGCTAAACCTCCACATCGATTCAAGACGTTGCCTTCATGCTCTAAGCAAGTTTAACAAAATCTCAGATACTTTGGTATTATGATGGTTATCAATAAATAATCATGTNCAATTAAATTTTGTTGCTTTGTTGATAAATTATTAGCTGCGAAATATGTACTCTGTATAATAAAAGAGTCTTTTATTGATTGTATATTGCACTCCGAGCAAAAAATATATATTATGACACTTTGTAATTATATTGAAAACATTTCTAAACTTTCAAATATGTATTCCAAACATTTGGCTGGACTCATGTTTATGTATTCAGATAAATGTACAATGAATTTGACTAACTGACACGAAGCTATCATAGGATTAGCAAAGTCCTGAAACAAATTTTGATTTTCTATATTTAAGAACAAAATATTGCAATATATTGCAATATATTGCAATATTATATTGCTAGCCAACTTATAGTGCAATATATTTATTTTGCATTTTTTGTATTGCAATAATATTGCAATACATTATTGCAAGGCCCTGTTTATTACCCAAAGAAAGAGACTAGATAATATCTCAAGGGTCATTAGAATATTTCCTAAACTTGGTAAGTGTCACTGGAATTTATCAATGGAAACTATAAAAAAGCAGGGTCGTGAACATCCTGCTAAACCTCCACATCGATTCAAGACGTTGCCTTCATGCTCTAAGCAAGTTTAACAAAATCTCAGATACTTTGGTATTATGATGGTTATCAATAAATAATCATGTGTCACTAATATTAATGTTTAGCCAAGTATTATATTTTTCTGTTAAAAATAAACTTATGAAGTATAAATATCTATTTTTTGGTTTTTGAATTTCAGAATAAAAACTTATCATTCGCAGCAGAGTTGTAAATGAGCCGGACTTTCCACGGGGCTGAGCATGCCCATGGGTCGTAAATTAATGGGCAACGCTGACAAAACGGGTTTTTAATAGGCCAAACAAATGCATGTAATTTGCGCCTCCCCTAAACATTGAATGAAATGAATATAAAATGTGCGAATCCTGTCGACTAAAGTAAAAAGTAGTTAGTCTTCTCATTGATTTGCCTCACTTATTAAAATCTACTGGTAACAACTAGGGAAAACTAAGACATTAGTATTTAATGGTCACGATTGTAAATGGTGTGATTTAGTACATGCTTATAAACAGCAATTATGTCAAAATATCATCAAATGTTCAAATTTAACTCAAGGGATCACTGAATCCTACACTTGATAGGCAAAAAGTATGCTTGGCTCTTAAGGTGTTTGATGAGAAAACGGTTGCTGTTCTGAATATGTGTTCTCTGTACAATACGAGTAGATTTGTTGAAACAGTTACAAATGTTTTTAAGAATAAGCAACGCGAAGTCACAAATCGTTGATGTGAGAAAACATGAAGCATATAGAAATGCAATTTCCTATATAGATAATGGAAGAACCAGCGCTAAAATTTCATGAAATTGCACCACATAGTAACAGATATAGAGTGCAATTTCGAACTGAAAATATGACCTTTGTTGGTGTAGAAATCTTTTGAGTTTTGCTGTAATTTCCAAAATTTTTATTCAATCAAGGTTTGAAATACGTAATGATTGGAGAGCTTCAGACTAACCCTGTTGAACAACAATTTGGATTCTACCGGCAATCATGTGGTGCAAATTATAACATTTCTATTAATCTGGTGATTACTTCTTTCAACCACAACGTAGCTTAGTTGATCAGTGATGTTGATATTAATATTGAAAATAATTTCTAGTCAGACTGTATAATTATTTAAAACTATATTATGCTTCTTCCAGAATTCTACAAAAGCTAAGTTCTAATGGAACATAATTTTGTTTTCTTGTATATATTCTGCTCTAAATGTTTGTGTGCTTAAATATCTATAATAATGATCAAACACATTTTTTTTGTTTTATACACATGTATGCATTAAAATTTATTGCTTAAAATAGTAAATGACAGGTTGCTTCAGTGTTTCTTTGTGTATTCGTCCACCTAAACATTATCTTTATCAATTATGATGTCATCTCCTTGTGTCAAGAGCTCCATGGTTGTTGTGTATGAATTTTAACTTTGTTGTGTACACAACACAACATGTTGTGTAGGACATACGCAAATCCAGAGTCTCAAGATTTACTATTTTTCCTTTGATAGAAGAAATCTGTTCATTATGCTATTACTTCTATTGATATAATGTAATTAAAGAAATGTAAAACCATGAGTTATTACTATGAATGCGAATATAATACATCCTTAGAGCTAATATAAAATAATTTTTATAAGCAATTTGCTTCATATATTAAATTATAAAAAGAATATAGCAATTCAACGGCCTTAAATGCTTCTAGTGAAAAACGTGATCTCATCTCGTTGGTCATCAGTCAAGGCCTATGGAGGATTTTCTGACATAGAGTGGGGCATTTTAATCTTGATGAAGTGAACGACTAAATGCAGGCTGAATGCTCGTGAAATTTTTCAAAATATTGAAAAATCGATTCTAAAAGTGCATTTCACCACTTTAGTTTTTAAAATTTGTTAATTTTTTAGCGAAAAGTTTTTGATTTAGCCAATCCAAGCCAATTTCGAAAACTTGACAGTGAAATATTTTTCTGTATCCCTTTTTGATGAAGAAAAATCTCATTCTGATTGCACCCATGAAAAAAATAACATGTGACAGCACATAGATTCTCGAAATATTTGATTTATAAAAATATGTTCATTTATCTTAAGCCGCCTGGCCTCCATTTAAAAGGTCAACCCGTTTTTCCACATTTACAAAGAATTTTCTCCAAACCTCAACGGGAAAGAGCCAAGACTCTCAATCACGTGATGTCTTCAGATTGAGCTTAGCGTTCAAATATAAGCGTTCAAAATTACTTTTTATTATCATGAAAAAATTTAAAAACCTCCGCTGCTTAAGGTTTATTTAGTTTTTATAATTTCCATTGAAGCCTCATATATATATATATAATATATATATATATATATATATATATAT
>CABFPE010000077.1:1003665-1031316 GCA_900660155.1 Hofstenia miamia
TATATATATATATATATATATATATATATTAGGGTTATTCCAAAATTAATGTTTTAAGCTTAGTGTGGAATAGTGGACAAATGGCATAAAAATCATTATAATAATAAAATTTTTCACTATTTATTAAATTACGTCATGCCCTTTTTTATTTAAATTTTACATAAGAAGGTTAGTTAAGCAGTATAGAACGCGTCTGTTATTGTTACGGAAAATATAGAATTTAATTACTATGTTGCTTTAATATTCTTATTTGTTAGACAGACAGGTAACGGACGGCTAACCCCATCACTCCCCGGCCAGACTCTACATACTACAATTTCTGCAACAGATTAAGGATCAAATGCCTAATGACAAACTTTGATTACTGTAATTATATTGAAAATAAAGACCTTAATGACCACAAATTTTCGTTCCTATTCTCATACCGTGGCCAATTTTTAAGTCTATGTCCTTGTCCAGTTTGTGAAAGTTGCTCCCATACCTCTATTTCTGGACCCGTAATGAAATCAAACGTGCTGAAATCAACCATTAGTAATTAAATGAAATACTAAATGGAGATATTACAGACACATTTTATCTTGGCAAATGTAGTAAAATTGCCAATATAATAGAAAATAAATGTAAATGTGAGCTCAAATTGGTTCGGTACGTGCTTGATTTTTTGATCTCTCTAATTGATATAGTATATTTTAGTATAAGAAATATGGATTAGCTTTTGTATCCGTGAACCTTTTTTATTGGATATCTTACGAATACGTTCATGACCTTGTTGTGTTGTGTGTTGTGTTGTGTCTGTCATGTGACAAACCATTCTTTTGCAAGCCTGGGGACCAGAGATTGACATTGATCTTAAACTTTGATATAAGGCTAGCCCCTCCCATATCCTTCCCTGGGTGAGTAAAACCCAAAAACTATCTAAAATTTGTTTCCGAATATGTACTCAATACAAAAATTTTCTGAAATTATACAAACAGAACTTAGCAATATTGAAGTCATGAAACTATAGAGATCATTTGCAAGTGAGATGATGAACCAATAACAAAACCATTCATGAATTCTTTCAATGAATTTGACAAAATAGCAATTTCTCAAATAAAAAAGTTACAGCATTATTGACAGACGATTATTTCATTTGTGTTTATTATTTGTTACTTTAATCTTAAATTTATTAAGCCTTGATCTAGCTTCATAATCAGAACATCATATAATGTTAAACTGCATATTTTAATGCATTCTTCCACTGTTATATTTAAAAAAGCGCAATTCAAAATTCGAATATTTTATTGTGATTTTCGCTTTGCCAATATTCACAAAAATGCGCAATCATTGAAAAAATTACTTTTCAAAGTACTTTTATAATATTTCTTCAGTCAATTTTCTGATTCCTAAATCTGATGAAGTTCTTGAGTTTCGGCAAGCTTCAATTTGTAGTTAAGAATTCTAGTTACTACAATGCGAAATATTGATTTGAAAACCAAATTCACTACAGCCTATGCCATAGCTTGAAATATAGCATTTATTTATGAAATTTCGTGAAGAAAGAGCTGTAATATAGTAGATATTAAGATTTTTAAACGAGGTTTTACTTAAATATTATTAGTAAATGTAAAATACCTTATCGATACACTGGTATCCTTTATCGCATTTCATTTGATCGTCCTCACATGGACAGCCTAATTCACGAGGTCTACGGAAGTATTCGCAAATGCCTCCATAATTGGGACCAGATCTTGAATACTTGCAAGGTATACATCGATCACACCAAAATGAGTTATTGGGACAGAGAAACTCTGCATTTTCTATGTGGTTACAATCAGCTTCATCAGAAAACCAAAGATCACAGTCGTACTTAAAGTCACAAACTTTTGTCTTTGGAATACATATATCCTCACCCTGACATTTGTGATATGTCGCGGGGTCGCATTCGCAAAGTTGTGAAATTTCTTCATCGGTTGCCTCACAATTAGAAATATCCACGCAAAGACTTCGTTTTTCGATACACTTATCCGAATTTGGGCACTTGAAATAGTAGTAGCAATCGCAATTCTCATCGCTTTCATCATAACAGTCATAAGTATGCTTAATTGCTCCGTTGATTTCTTCTGAATATTTATCACATTTCAAGCGATTGGGGATGCAGTTATCTCCTGAATAGCAGGAAAAATAACCTTCATCGCAACTTTTTGAACAGTTAATTTCATCAACCCTTGATGAACAATCATAGATCTGATCACAAAGATGATACTTTGAAATGCAGTAATTGTTATCATCTGGACATAAAAATGTCCCATCATCACAACCACATTCATCCAGACTTGTGAAACCATGAGGGAAGCAATCTATAACTCCATCACAAACACGTTCAGGTGGTAAACATCTTCCAGCTGAAATGTTTCCAAGTTTGCATCGCAGCCATCCTTCAGGACAGTTGCAATTTTCATCTAATCCCCCTGGGCAGTCATCGATATTATTACACACTTTACTTTCGTTAATGCACTTCGATTCCTCAATATCATCAAAAGGCAGAAAATCATAACAGTAGAATCCTTCACAATTAGTGAGATTATCAAAAGAGCAGTTAGCTTCATCGATGCCTGAATCATGGCAGTCGACGATTCGATTACATTTGTATAATGGCAGAACACACGTGAGATTGTTCTGGCAATCAAAATATGGAAAGGGGCAATATTGACTTCGTGCAATCACATAGAGAAACACATGCAGACCTATGGTCAGTAGCACGCCCACTTCCTTTGAATTCATCGAAATAATGGCTTCAATTATTATTATTAATTAATGATCAAAGCGAATGATTTTACTGAGTAATTTTAATTTTTCAAATGCCATTATGTTTTTGGTTAAGTAATGAGTCTTAATTGTTTTGCAATTTAAAAAATCCAAATTGAATTAAATATCGCTTTAAATAACAGTTTATTATTAGAATTTTAATAATTGCTTGTCTAATAAAATTCTCAAATGGCTCAAAGGGCTGCTTTCTAATATCATATTGTTTCAATTCTTTTTTAAAAACTTTTTTCTGAATTATGTGTGGGAAAATGAGGAAATAGCGATAAATTCATTAATTTCCCCAGATTTTGTCAAATGCTACTACATGTCGAAACAGATTTGAAGTGGAAGAACCACATACATTTCGATATATATATATATCTCGCTCATAAGTAATGAATAGAGCGAACAAAGTATAAAAAAACAAAATTAAAATAAGGGTTGTAAATATTTCGAAATTTAATTGTTTTAATGCATATGCATACATAATTTAAAAATTTTAAAGTAAAATAAAGTCACAAAAATTTTTCAACATTTGGAAATAGGTAAAAAATTTTTGAAATTTTCTTTGTGGTCAAATTTTTATATCAAATTTTCGGAAGAGAAACAATTTATGAACGATTTTTATAAAAAGTTCCTTAAAACCACATAATTCACAAAGTGAACAACATTTTTCAATCGCAAAGGATTTTATGACATTTATGAGTCTTGCATTAAATTGTATCCAAAAGTTTAATTAGGAGGAAGCCCCTACCTATAAGCCTTGACCCTCATTTCCATTTCGCTTATAGCTTTTAAAAATATAAATTTCTTGGTTACAAAAACATTATAAAATATCACTGCACAATTTTTAACTATTAAAATAGAGAAAAGTTGGAGCAAGCATATAATTATATGTTTTAATATTTTGCAAATGTTTACAAAAATGACATTAGTAAGGGTATTATTGTTGAGAGACCAAGAATTGCTATATCAATGAGGCAATAATGCAAAAGTTAGTGAACGCCACAAATTACTATACTTTGAGTCTGAATCAACCTCAATTTTGGATGGCGGAAATTGAAAACTATATATAACATGACTTAATGAATAATCCGTGCAATCGGTTCATTAAATCTTACAAAATGTGGATTGGTGAAAATTGCAAGTGATCTCCTGCTTCCATGGAAGGATTCTTTTTAATGTTAAAAAGCTCTTAGACGAGCTTCTAACATGCAATTTGCTGCGCAGTGTTGAATCTTTTGTTTAAAAATACATCTTCAAAAAGATTTTGTTATAGATTAATAAACCGAATTTTGCACATGCGTAGGAAATTTTATTAGAATAATATGTATTTATATATATCATTTAAATGAGGAGGGAACTGCGAATCAATGTTTTTGTTGTTCGATAGATGGGGTTTGCAAAGAATTGTTTTGATAAATGGCTATTTCATAATTTCCTTGATAAACTGCTATTTCAGCTAATTAAGTCGATTCTTTCAAGCACAAAGACTAAAATAGATATTTGAAAACAATTTTTATCATTGCATTTTAGAAGTACAGTCAAACCTCGGTTGTCGAACGCTTCTGTTCTCGACCAAATCGGTGTTTCGATCAAAAAGTTCGTATATTACTTTATGTTACCAACAATTTATGCCCGTTTTATAATTTTTTATTGTATCATAACCTTTAATGTTCTGTATGTTACAGTTGGTAAAAAAACATACGAAATGTTTGTATTTTGTTTTTTTATACTTTTAGACAGAATATCTTTATTAAAATAGAACACGTAGTATTTATGATAAACAACAGATTAAAATTATTTACATTGATTATAATGGGAAAAATAGCTTTGGTTTTTAAACAAATCGCTTTTCGAACAGCCTTCTTGAACGGATTATGTTCGAAAACCGAGGTTTGTACTTTAAAAACTATATTGATGATGTTTTAATTAATCTATCTTTTCCAGAAAACAAAATAATTCACTTGTTTACAGTTAAAAATAGGTAATAAATAGACGTTCTGGAAATAGTTAAAATGATAACGTAAGGCCTTTTTTTTAATTCACAAGAATGATCAACCAAATTTTAAACATGGCTAGTAAAGACTCTGATGGAAACAATGATTATAGGATTAAAAAATATTTTAGAACAGCAACTACAGATTAATGGATTTTCACATTTTCTAATGCAACAGTTTTAAACTCTACTGTTGTAAAAATAATCTCTAGCACTTAGTTAATCAATTTTCTTAATTGCATTATTGCTTAATTATCTTGATTTATCAAAATATCTCCATTAGATAGATCTATCATTTTAGTAAAGCGAATGTGTTCCAGACTAAGATATTAGAGAAGCCATAATTCAGTATTTATTGGAAAACTTTATCAATAACGTTGAGTTTAATTCGAGCTTGAAGCATCTGAGAGTGATCACAACAAATGACGTCTATCTTCACACAATTATTGCAGAATGCAAGGAAATCACTATTTTGAGATTGTAGAAAATCCATTATTATTACTAAACTGCAAGCACATTATTTTCTTGGCTGACATGATCCTTCAGTTTTAGTTATTATTAATCAAAAGCTAACACAAAACAATGGTAGACTATTCAATGCAAAACTACTTACTTAATCTAGTTTCCAAAAATGAAAGGAAATGATTCTAATTGTGTAAAGACAACCAGATTGTCAACATGATCGGACACAATATTAAAGATAAAAACAAAAAAAATTGTTACAAGATTAGGCTCATCATTAATTTCTTAGAAAAAATGTTCCGAGCCATTTAGATAATCGAAAGTCAAGATCTCATGGGGCAATAATTTACAATGACTACTTTGTTCTATAAGTATAAGACCCCAAACCCGTTGAGGCACTCAAAATCAGAGGTCGTTAAGTTATAAAATTCTGGATCGGAAGCCTTACGCAAAGATAGCTTTGTAGAGAACATGGATTGCGTGAATGTAAATGAAATTCGAGACAATACTAATTCATGTGGTGTCCTATGATTTTGGATATCTTTATTAGATTTCTTAACAGAATGATATTAAATATATATTTAATAAATTCTTTTTCGTATCAATTGATAAGAACAAAAACTCATGGAATGAACTTAACTGGTTTTATTAACCGGATCTTTAAAAATTAGGGTTGTTTACACATATCTATATTCACATTCAAGTTAATTTAACATCTTAACATACTATCCCGAAAATTTTCATTCACCAATAGCCAGTAAATCAATTTTTTTTCAATAAATAGTCCAAAATGTAAAAAATTGAATTATTGAAAACTAACTTACTGCAGAAAAAATTTAATTGCAATTATTACAAAGCAAAAAGTGGTTTCCGGCAATCCCACATTCTATGTAACTCCACTTTTGACAAACTCGACACTCCAAAATGTCAGTTTAAGTAGCTAAGTTATTGAGAGTACAATACCGACTCACTGCGTTACTCCATACGCCGACTCTTATAGACCAGTGTTTCCATTTCATTGTACCGCTTCGCTTTAGCACTATCTTGGCCAGTTTCTAGTTATATCACATGATTTTTAGCATTCATATTTACTTTGTCATATTCAGAGCAAATGCCATTTAGGACTGCACACTCTCCTCAGATATGAGACTTCGTAGGCTGTCCTTGTTTGGAAAACGATCTCTCTACATTTGCTTCAGTTACCGCAACGTCTGAGATTGCCAGGACAAATCGAGACAATTGACACTAGGTCGGAGACTTTACGGCCCAATAGTCTTGTATTTCTTTTCTGGCTCATAAACTCGAGCTATGAGTTCTCCGATTTTCAAGAAAGTGTCTGAGTGTGAGAATACCTGACCGTGTGCCTGGGCCCCATGCCGATAGATATTTCATTAAAATTCTGGTCTAGAGGCCGACGGTATACGGAACTGAAGCGGTTTTTTGGTAAAACCAAAAACCGAACCGAATGTATTTTGCAAATACCGTGCCAGACGTTTTTTGATGACTACATGCAATTGATTATGCATGTAATTGCTCTAAGCGGGGAGGGACATGCACAATCCCGTCGCTCTTATCCAAACAAAAAAGAACTTGTGTCTGCTTAATTACCTTCTGTGGTTGTAATCATGACTTGTAACATAACACAATAAAAATCTTCTGTTGTAAATTGTTTTCATACCGAACCTAACAGAAACCGCGGTATTTTTTGCAGGAACTAAATCGTACCAAACCGACTATAAAATTTCAAAACCGTTGGTCTCTATTCTGGGCTATATTCGCGTGTCAATATGAAATTAATGAGTTATTGGCTTAATAATCTGGCTAATTTTCCCTCCCAAAGATCTTGGGTCAACCTCCAAGCCCCAAGATTGACCCAATATCCAAGATTCCAACCCTACCTCAACATCAGAACTTTCAAGGCCAGACCAAGAATTTGACTGAGATCTTCCTTAAATACATAAGTAATATATTATATCATAGCGGCTGTTAACTGCATTGACCAGACGTTCATGAAATTCCATTTGTGATGGCACATCTTTTTGAAGACTACAAAAAATCCCTTCTTTTTAATGGCCCATTAATGAAATTATTATTTCCTAAATCCTTTTCAAAACAAGTTTGATTGTTTTGATTTAGAGTGTTAAATATATACTGTAAATACAATTTGAAAAATTCAATGATAAAATCCTATTTGTCATGCTAACTATAAATAACATTATTCTAATTATTCTAGTTTATGTAAAACACGATGATTATTTCCGCGTGGAATTCCTAAGATAATTAGTTGTGATTAAAAAAATTTGCAAACAAACGATGATTATTTAGGCCACGGTTAGACTAGTGATTGTTTCAAAAGTGATTTATCATATTTGAAAGAATTGCATGTCTAACCACCCGAGATAATTTGCTGCTAAAAACAGACGATTGCATATTTTTATTCGAAAAACACTTTTTGCAATTTTTTTTCTGTAAAAATAGTTGTCAGGCCCCCCGTTTTAAAAATCCTAAACGCGCCACTGTTTAGAAGCTATTACATTCATGTGAAACAGGTTTTCTTTCAGTGCACGAGTTGTGCAATTCACAATATAATTGCAATATCTCCTGGCTGCATCCATCATGCCAGATGTATGGCAAAGACAATTTAGTCTATGACTATTTTCATTTTCCGCCATCAATTCATTTTGACACCTCGAGAAGAACAAGGCTATTGATTTTTCTTCACACTTACAAAAAGATCTGGATATCAGCTCCAAAGGCAGCTTGGGCGCCAATGAATGATTTGAAACTTTGTCAAAAGTTATCAGGTTATGACAAAGTTGGAGTCAAATCCACTTGCACTCCAAAAATCGCAGATCACTTACGGAATTTTTCTGAGAATCTTATCGGGCTTGCCATTTTCAACAAGAGAGTTTCAGAGCAAGAAAAGGAAGCGATTGTGAAAGAAATGAAACAAGTCGAAGGATGGAAAACACACAGAAAATGCCCATGGTAGACATGTCCACAATTCATGAGAAAACTTTGCCCAATTTCACAACTCGACGTTAAAATCTTTCGAAGTTTTCAATTCTCAGACTCCTTCCTTTCTGTAAGTCACTCTGAATGGAAAGACTTGAATGAATTTGAATGTGACTCATTTCTCTCCTGTGTGTTACAAATGAGAGCGCAGAATGAGGCATGGGCCTTATTCAAGAATTTAATGAGTAGGTTGATTCAGAAACAAGAGCAGCTCCAGTATTTCCTCACTGTCATTTTGGAACATCGACATGATACCTAAACTTTTCAAAGGCAACAATCCTTTCACAACTAAAATGATAAGACGTGAGAATGTTTCTTGTAAGTGTTTCTTATGTAACATTTAAACCATATCTTGATTTACATTATGATAAATTGTTAAGTAGATAATCACAAGGCTAAAATCAAGGAGATTTTTCAGAATAAAATGGATGCAATTGGTGGAATAAAATAAATATAATATTTATATTTTTATATTTATGTTTGCATAAACTCAAAATCTAGGAAAACCGCATATATAAAACCCTTCTTAAAATCTGGGTTACCAAAATTGGCTTCAAAGTATCATCCTATAAGCATTTACTGAAAATGTCTCTAATTCTAGAAAATCTTTGATATTATCAACATTCTATTCACACTTGGTGTGCATTCAATAATGATATTCAATGTAATTGTGTAATAAACCAAAATAATTATAATTAATTAGACAGTTTATATGCCATAGCTAGAGTGACCAACCTATTAAATGAGAAATTTATATCTGATAAAATCAAATTGTTTTTGCCTTTGGTGTTAATTAATGAGATTAGGCAAACAAAAATGAATGACTTGGCTTTGATATATAATAAATGTGTCAATTGCTTTGGGTATATTTTTATTATAAATTGTTTGTTGTTTATATTTGATTATAATTATAAATATGTTTATATTGTAGAATGATAAATTTGCAAATGGTAGCATATAATCTTAGGAAATCTTTGACAGACAGGATGGCAATGTTTGAGAACCAGACCATACTGAACCAGACTGGACCTGATCACTTCCAGATCTGCTGAGTCTTGGTCATTCCCCTTAGAACTGAGATTTCAGTCTATTTGCAACTCTGGCTTTAGCCTGCCTAATACATAAATCCTAGACTTGCCTCTGCCTTTAATTCTACCATGTTGGTTTCCTAACAACACATGCAAAAAAACTGAAAAAATTTCAACACATAGTATTTAAATGGATCAGTCTGGTGGTCACTGCTATAAAGAATACTTATTAACTTTAAATACTCTGCCAATATGCTTTAAAAGAATGTATAATGACTTATTATTTTTGTAGAAATTTTCTATAAGAAAATAGACATCAATCCAGACATGTATTTGCCATATGTTGAATTTCCATATGAAACAAGGCATTCATCATCCTCTATTCTCTATAAAGCAGACACATAAATTCACTTTTGGTAAAAATTCAAAAGTTCTAAATGTGATAAATACTGCAATAATTGTACTTATTTTTCATTAATATTCCAAAATTGGAACAATTGTGTGAAGTTGTCTTCATTTTGTTTCAAATTGGATATTGAAGGTGTAAATATATTTGTGAAATAGTAACAATTAACTAATACCACTAATTTCATATGAAAATAATATGCAATCAAGTAGACTAACACCAAATTAGCCATTTGGATTTAGGTACAATAAATATAAGGGTAATGTTTAACAAACTTTGAGAAAAATACATTTAATAATTTAATGATGACGATTTTTATGTATGTAGAACTATGATAAAATTATTTACTCTATTTTTTTACTGAGTCTTGGAAATATAATAAGCCATTTGAAACACAGTAAGAAAGTTTCTGATAAATATAATGATTTTCACTTTGTTTCATAGTTTGAAAAAACAATTAAAACATGCATATTGTAGATATTTTAGTGGACTCCTTTTTCAATCATTAAATCTTTTAAAACCCTGTGAAATTTTTAAAGCAACAATTTCTAAAGATTTGATTTAGCAAAGTTATTACAATTAATTTGTTAGAAAATTATAAAAAACAAGTCAAAGAATTACTAAAGTTCTTTGCCAACATAACATCTAATTAATATCCATGTGGTGTTTATGTCATCATAAGTTTTTTAAGTAATATATTTATAAAGCATTCATATGAACACTCATTTTCTGTGTGGTTAGCTATTTTTAACCATTTTATCTCAATATTTGGCAATTCAGGCATCTGTCATAGTTTGAATGCCTTTCAACAAGCTAATTGAAATGTTAAATTCATTGTGCAACAAACTTATTTCTCTAACTAAGCAAAGAGGAATAAATCAAAATCTAGTTAGAAGCATTATTTCATAATGGTAGGAATCAGACATTGAAGATCTTGAGTGTCTAATGTTACACAGAGAGCAGAGCTTTGCACCATTTTCCCCTTTGAGAACATTGTTTTAATTCATGATTTGTCCCAGAGCATGCAATTATCTTGTTAAGAGACAGATGATGCCATTTAACTCAAGTGTTTTGCTCTAGGGCCAGCCCCATTGTGTAGCATCTGCTAAATAATATTTCAGTTGTCATCAACTGTTTGCAACCAAGCATTGAATATGAATGATTACCACTACTTGTGAAATAATGCAATTATGTATAATGGATGAATTAAATATTTGTTCATAATGTTGGTTTGCCAAAACATGTAAAATTGGAATCAGATTAATTTAACCTACAACAATAATTATTGAGTTTCTAGTTAGAAGCAGCCCTTAATAATGGTAGGAATTAGGCACTGAAGATCTTGAGTGTCTAATATACTTTAAGCTTGTATTTATTTATATTTAACAAATATTATAACAAGATTGATTATAAAAAATTAAATTATAGCTTACATACAAATTAACAAAAACACTAACAACTTTGTAGAGTATCCTACACAATAATCAAATAAAGTAATTATCATTATACAGAGCTGAGTGAGGAATGTGTGTTTTGAACCAAAGCACATAGGATTCAAAAACCATTGATGGCTCACAATTGTTTCCATTATTGACCATTATTGGGACTAGTACTGGGCAATTAATGGTATAGCCATATATCCAACAATTAGCCAACAATACAACTTAAAAAAATATTGCCAGATGTTTTCAAATATATTTAAATTATAAATAATATGAATATAAATTAGTTTAGTAAAAAATTATGGCTTGAGTAAAAAATCAAAATAGTGATTGCAGTTAGTTTATATATTTGTTTTATATTTTATAGAATGTTATTCAATGACAATTTTGTATTTTGTACAATATGAATAATAAAATAACTAAAAGCAATTCACTCAAATAGCAGAAAAGTTAAATTAAGAAAAATAATAATTCAATTAGTAAATTTAAATAAGAGTGTAAAAAACCTGACTTTCCTATTACTTTTCATTAGGCAATCTTTTTTCTGGTGTTGATGTAGTCACTTTCAGGTGCTTCTTTATGCAATGCACAATCCTGATTTGTTTATTTCTGAATTTCAAATGGAAACATCTGTCAAATGTTGCTTACAACAACTGTTGATATTGCACATTTAAAATTTCAGCTAGGATAGAACAAAGTTTATTTTGTCCTCAACTTTTCACTCAAAATAGTTACAGATTAGTTTCATTTGCTACATATTAAAAATATTTGAAATAATGAATGAAACTAAATTACAATTTTTGGAGATGGCATCCCAATTTGTTAGAATTAAGTAGTGCTTTATTAAGTATTTTCATTTCAATTGGATCTGTTCAAACTCTTTACCAATAATTTGCATATGAAATATAAGAATAACTATATGTCAGTCAATGATAATGTATCTACATTTATTAATTCCATTTTCCCTACTTCTGTTGAAAATTTGATTCTGTTTGTAAGCCAATCTTTAGTGAACAAATGCACAGTATAAAGCTAGTGTGATATGCTACTTCAAAAATATTCAAAAGACCAATTTCATAAAATATTTATGTATTACTTTCTAAGTGGAGTAGAAATTTCCAACTTTATATTTATAATTTATCTAGTTTCAACTACAATGGTTTGACAAAATTATTTTGTTGGTGAAGTGGAGGTTATTGTGACATCAGCATGGAAATCTGCATTGATGAACACCAGGATTTGCTGATGTCTCAGTAATTAACAACCTGACTCCAGTGCTAAATGAGCCTATTCCTACTAAAAGTTGAAGGTAGCTGGGAGATCAGGTAAGAGAAGGGTGCATTAGACAGGAACCCTAATTTAAATAAAGAGAGAGAGAAGCCCTACAATTTCCTGAGTGTAAAGTGTACTCCACATGCTCATGTACCTAAATTCAGTGCAGGCCTCAGCTCATGCAATTTCGGTGCTGCAAAAAAATATAATAAACATAATAAATGACAAGCAGTTCTGAAAAGATCTACACCTAAAACTGCCAAAGTGCTGTAGTGATGAACTTGTAAAGCTGTGCCTGAACAAGGCACCCTTGGCAACAATCAGATAATTTAGAAAAGCATTTTAATAAATTACATACACAACTAGAAGTAAGGGTAGAGTAAAATCTATTAAACTTTTGATAACAAAATCCAAGTGTTTAAACAGAAAACAGGTATTTCATCAACAAAAGTAACACTAAAAGCATACCATGAACTATGAGTAAAAAACTAACAGGTCCCTTGTTAACCTTTTGCATGGTAATCAACTAAATCAAAAATACTGCATGGCAGATTATTTAAACTTTCAAAAATAGCACAAATTGTTTAACACTTATTAAGTCAGTTGAGGCAATTACAAATTCATGTAAATATATTGTACAATTAATATTTATTAATTTCCAAATACTAATTATGAAAATGTTTGTAAGGCATTGGTTGATGCCACATGCCCCCCTATCCTGGGCTATTTCAATCCAACAATTCAATGATATCAGGCTGTATGAGTTGCTGAGCATATTGTAACAATGAGATAGCACATGGTTCACCCCAAGATAAGATATCAGAGAATTCAGTTGAATGAGTTGCATAGCAGATTGATTCTAGTTCTGTAGTAAGAGTTTTAGTAAATTTGTAGAACTTAGGGTTGATCATTTGAGTAGATATTGGTAAGGCATTTCATAGTAAATTAATTTTTCTGGTAAAAATATTGTAAAATTTGTAGTAGAGATATCATCCTTTCAGAGTGATGAGTAGTGTCATGTGAGCATCAATGTCAGATGTGTAAGCTTCATCTTCCTTGATTGTAGTGTCTTGATAGAAAATTTTAAAGAAAGAATACAAATTAGTGATTTAACCTCATCAAAATAAATTGATGTGTACTCACTGAGTACGTCCTCTGTAATTAGATTGGGTTCATTAATGTTGGCATGCATCATTGTTATAATTTCAATGTGTTTTGAAACATCATAATATTTGAGTGTTTTTTGAATTAAATAAGTCCAGAGGAGGTCATTCATCCCAGAGAATAAGATAACAGTTTTGGATGGAAGCTTTGTGAGGAAATGTTTGAAGTGATTGATTTGATCAGCTACAGGCTTACCATTTTGGAAGAAATACTCTAGTGTGCAGCTCCAAATAGGTGAGATTGAGTGGTATCCAAAATAACAATAGTAAGTTTGATTTTAGAGGATTTATCCAGTTTATAAGCCAGAAATATTTTCTCTATAAGTTTGGTATCAGATAGTTCCTCAGTTTTAATGAAATATATAACTAGTAAATTTTCTAGAGATAGATTAACTTCCAATTGCATAATCAAATTGTCTTTGTAAGTTAACTGATGAAGATTAGCAATACAAAATTCTGCATCAATTTAGTATGAATGGTACTGTGATAATAGGATTGATTCATTTCTTCACAAATCTCATGCAGAGTATTAATAGCAGGATTATTTTCTGCATCTATAGGATAAAGTAATACAGAACACTAAATTTGTGATTAGGAGTATCCAATTGTTTGTTTATGAACAGTTTTGTCTCTGGAGATAACTGAGATTTGGTAATGTAACATGCAGTTCTGGTGGCAATGAAGTAAGGATGAAGCATTTCAGTGCCAACATTTGAAAGATGTGCATGATGTTGATACTGCTGTTCCAATGAGCATTGCTGAGAGGCAGATCTCTGTGAAGATACAGAACTTAGGGGGGGGGGTTTGAGTGATGCTGATGTTTCTTAGATTGAGGTAATACCAATGGTTGTAACACTGTCTCCTCTGTTATACAGCTTTCCAATTTTTGTTCAGCAGTATGTTCAATGTCCATATCAGACCTCTCTGTAAAATGGCTACCTTAGCTGTACCATGGGTAGGTGCTCAGCAAGGTTGAATGACCACTCAATTCACCTTTGCTCTCCATGCTGTAACATGGAGAGGATGAAGGGTTCAACGTTCAACAAGTGCATGAGTTGATAGCAATTGGGTCATTGCTCCCAAACTAGGTTTGTAGTTTCCACCAGCATCCAACCTGTATGATGAATGGAAGACTGGACTCCTAGTTCAGTGTGAGTGTTTGATTCTGCTACACTACTGCTCACTACTGAAATGTTTTGATGGAGTTTGCTTCATTTGAATGAAGGTGAAAATGAATGTTAAGATTGAGATCCCATTCTGTGGGATTTATTGTGTTTTTTTTGTGCACTTTGTGATTAGGTAATGTTCAAAGTTGAGGATTGGGTATGTTAGCAAATGTCACAGGGCCATCAAACAAATCTTCATGAACATCATCTAGCTCAGGCATTAGTGTAAAAGTGTTGTTGTTGTTATTTATGATTTGAAATGCATGTTTGTTATTGATGTCTTTAATTGTTCTACATAACAATTGGAAATTTCTTGTTGTACAAATTGTCTAGGTTGTATTTGTTACTGTCTAACACTTTAGTGTTTGTGTGTGGACCTGTCTAGGATTGCATGTTTGCATGTTTGTTTGCCATCAGTAGTTTATACTGGTGTAAAAGAATAAACTTTTTCTCCAACTTGAAGTGAATGACCGCATAAGTTTTTGTTGTAATTGCATATTTGGTACACTAAGCTTTTCTTATTGAACATGCAAATGGTTTCATGTATTTCCTGGAGTTGCTGCATCAAGTCTTTGATGTAATCATTTTTTGGTAAAGGTTTGTATTGTTTATACATCATTGCTATTGGTGTATTAGCTTCATGACCATATGTCACTTTGAAGGGTGTAAGACCAGTTGTGGAGTGAACCCTAGTGTTGTAAAAGTATTCAATATGGGAAAGTATGTATCTTGATTATTTGCCTCTGACTCTGGAAGTAGCAATACAAATTAATTTAATTAAAGTTTTGTTAAGTTGTTCTACTATGCCATTGCTTTGCTGATGGTATGGTGTGGCATGCTCATGTAAGATGTTGAGCTGTTGTAGTAGTTCTTGTGTGAGAGAGCCTTCAAATTGTGTACCTCTATCAGATATTAGTGTAGTCATAGGACCAAAATGGAGAATCCATGTGTGTAGTATTGCTGTGACAACAGTACATGCTGTTTGGTTGATGATGGGGACCATGTGAGCATATTTATTGAAGTTGTCAACTAAAACAAGTATGTATTGGAAGGCTTTATCATCTTTCAACAATTGTTCAATATCTACATGGACTATATTGTTTGGACCAGTTGATGTAATTTTTTGAAGGTTAGTTTTTTGCTTTGGAAAATGTGTAGTGTTAGTTAGAATACAAGTGGTACATTTATTGATGATGTTGTTAATGATGGATCATACACCTATGCAAATGAACTGTGATGTTTATCTGTAACAAAAAGGAGACTATTTGCTTTTAAAGCCCATTTGTAGTTGTTGTAGTATTTATTGATTAAATTAGTTAATTGTGATTTTGGATTTTTTATTTTATTTATTATTTCTTTTAATTATATATCATTATTTTGATGTTTAATGATCTCTTGTTCATTAATCTCCTCTTTTAGATGGACTGATAACATTGGATGGTCTTTTCTATCCATGTTAATGTCAGGCAAGTTATGGTATGCTGACTGGGAGATGAATGGAGAAGGAGCTTTCTCCTGGGTAAGTTTGGATTATCACAATTTTATTGTGGTAATGCAGTTAAGAGATTGGCATTTGTATGTTGTCTACCTTTTCTGTGAACTATAGTGAAATTGAAATTAGTCAAGTACTCAATCCAGTGAGCAATAATGTTGGATCAGTTGACAGAGAGTTTTTTCAACCAACTTATACCTTTTCATAAGTCAAGCATTGTAAAGAATGAATTTTGACATGAAGTGTACAGTATTGATCAATTTGACCAAGAGGATAAGCATCATTTTTGGTGATATTATTGAGCTTATGAAAATCTATGCATAATCTATATTTGTCATTTTGTTTGATGAACACTGTTGGCCATGTGTAAGGGCTTTTTGATGGCTGGATAATGCCATTATTCATTAAGTCCATAATGATTTTAGAGTATTCCAATTTTAGATGTTCTGGCACAGGTCAGACTGGTTGTTGAATTGGTGTGTTGTTTACAGTTTCTATGCAGTTCTCCTCTCTGATGGCTTTCCCTACACTAATGGTGTTGAAATTGAATGTGGTTTTATGTTTTTGCAATAACTTGAGAGAGTCCACTTTGGAGTTACTTAAGTGATGGTGTGAAGCTGTGGTAATGGTCAGTGCAGAAAGATTAGTGGTTTCATCAGAATCTGTTGTAATTGATAAAATTGGTTTTGGTTTCTTCTGCACAATGGTTATTACAGGTGAAGCATAGATTTTGATGTTCTCTGGTGTAATGGTAATCAACTTATTGGTTTTGTTGAGTATTGCTGTAGTACAGGTATTATTTCAACATTGTAGTATTGATGGTAATATTATGATTTTTTTAGAATTCATGCCCTGTTGATGGTTTATGACAATATTGGTAGTTATCAGCTGATCACTTATGAGAGTGATGAAATTCCAACTGAACAGTTCAATTTTCTCTGTTTGCAAAGAGTGTAACAGTATGGTTTGAGACTCTATAGTTTGCAGGTGGGTTGGTATATCCTTATTATGTGGATTAATTGTTATAGTTTTGGTCAAAAACTCAATAATGCAGTGATACTTTTCAAGGAAATCTTTTCCTAGAATCAGTTCATATGGTAAGGCATTGTTAGTGGTATCAACCACAAGAATGTTGTGGTTAAATTTGGAAACAGTGAATTTGAGGTTATCTATTTGCCTTTGGTATCAAAGTAGTTGCTGGAAGCATTGACTATAGTCTATGGTTATGAGAAGTAATGGTATTTTGATGAATGCCAATTTGTTTTGCACAGGTGTCAGCTATGATCAACACAGAAGTGCTGGTATCAACAGTGACCTGAGTAACTATGCTGTTAATGGTAACAGGTATAGTATTTTTTTTAGGTCTGTTGTTACTAAAACTGTTCCTGCTAGGCTGGGTGTCAGTGCTCTTAGTAGTTTAAATTGTCATCCTTGTCAGAATCAGATTTATAAATGTTACTATTGTCAGTGTAGTCACATTCATTGTTGGCTAATAGATGGATGGATGCCTTGCAATTAGTGCAGATATGTCTGCATTGACTGCAGCAGTTACAGTGAATTTTATTTAGGTTGATGGCCTTTGGATGTGTCTCAGTGGCTGTTGGTTCACTTTTCATCAATGTTGATGGTGTGTCATTAGAAGTTATAGCTGTTCTTGGTTTTGGAGTGTAGTATTTAAATGGTGTAAAATCATTTGATTTTACTTGGTTAGCTATTTTTTTGTAATTTTCAATCTGAAGTTTAGCCTTAACAGCTTTTTTAGTAAAGGTGGGCTGAATTTTTTTGTTCAAATCTGCATCTGATTTGAAGAGGCATACTGTAAGTAATGTGAGTAAGCAGATTGTGTGAAGAGTATTCAGTTGAAATCTACGAAGTTGATACAGTCATTCAACTTGCAGGATGTACTCTTCAATATCATTGTCTTGTGAGTAAGTTGTTTTGTTCAAAAGAATTTTGTATTGGTTGCACACAGTTGGTGCATGAAAGTGGTCATAAAAATTTTGAATTAGCAAAGAATAATCTGATTTAGTAATATTATCCAAGGTTAGATAATAATTGAAGGCTTTGCCAGTTAGGAATGTCAAAAATTGAGTGAGAGCATGCTCTTGGTCTGCTTGTTGGATGGTTCAGTGTTGCCATTCCTCCAATGTTGGGGAAATGCTGTCAGCTTTGCCAAAAATACTGTGTGGCAGACAATTTAAATGTTCAAAAATAGCACAGATTGTCTAACACTTATTAAGTCAATCAAGGCAATTACAAATTCATGTAAATATATTGTACAATTAATATTTATTAATTTTGAAATACTAATTATAAAAATGTTTGTAAGGCATCAGTTGATGCCACATTATGTCCATTACCAAAATTTGAATCTCACAGAAAATTTCCATGTTAGCAGAGCAATGAACTAAAATCCAAATAAACTAAAACAAGATTTTTTAAACTATGAAGCAAAGTGAAGTGAATGAGAATTTAATAAGTTGTAAAAGGAAAAGCATAAAATAATAAATGGTGTCTTAAGTTGATATAAAAACATTTTAGAAGTTTCACAGTTGTCAAATTTGTAGCTTTTTAGAATTCAATTATTCACATTTCCTTACTTATAAAATCCCAAGGAATGTGTGTAATTGAAAATACCTGATTCAAGTTTTTTGAAGTAATCAATAGTAGACACTTTGATAGCAGAAATTAAATTAGGAGAAATTCCAAATATAATCATAATTTTATATTTTATGCATGGTTCTGAATGTTAAACCTGAACTCAAAAATTACTTGGTGTGAGTACTGAGACTAAAACAAAAAGATTCCATAAGTTTGTAAGCCCTTTTCAGCACTATCTTGTTAGTTTGCAAAAGATTGATTCAAATAAGTATATCATTGCTATGTAATTAATGTTTTGCTACTAAGTAATGAATATAGTTCATGAATTTTACAAGATTGCTAGCAAATGTATAGAAACATTCTATATGAATATTCTAAAGCATTAATAATGAAAATGGATTTTTTTATTCTAGCACACATATTCATTCAAAATGTTATTCTTTGTAATAACAAAGTTTAGGTAATCTTTAATATCAAATTATATTTTTTATTGAAATTTCTTCAAGAATATAGCAACTATTAAAATCTTTTTAGCTATTTTTGTGTAAATTGACTGTATTTTCTTGATTGTGAGTGTGCCAGCTTTTCTTTTCAGAGGAATTGTGTAAAAAGCAGTAGAAAACCAAAATTTATTTAATGTGCAGCAACAATACAAAATATGTATGTTAATGTAAAATACATATAGCTAATGCTTTGATAGAAAACTTCATTGAAAATTGATAAATTGGTTTGTTAATCTTCAAGAATTTATTATATATTTGATTCTGTTTTAGGAAGTGATCTGTTGATGGCTGTCAAATTCATATCATGCTGGCAAAAAATTTCACCAAAATGGTTATTTGCTTCCATTAATTGAACATTCAAGACATTAAGACATTTTGACTTTGATTAAAAACTTTGTGAAGTTATTCTTTCGAAAAACTATAAGGAGCAACAAGAATTTAGTCGCCATCGCCATTTAATTTCAAATATGAGTGTTGAATCTGAAAAGTGTAGCTTCGATCCTAAAGATGTTAAAGAACTTAAAATTAAAACAGGTGTTGTTAAACGGTAACTGTTTATTTATAGTTACTTAACTAGTCTAGCATTTGTGATATTGATATTGTGCGAAGATTGTTTTAAAGTTAAGCCTGTAGTGTTAAAAGTAGTTGAGAAATAAATATTGTTTCAATTAAGATTAATGAGTATAAGTACTCTGCCTATAAAGCTGTGTTATTGAACTCAACCAAATCAACTAAGCTTAACCACAGTAAGATCAATGTAAATTTAAATGCTCTTAGTGGAATTTGAACATACTTTTTTGTTAACCTGCCTGAAAGTCTATTCGTAGGAATGCATAACGTCATTAAAAAATTGTGCTACATAAGATAATATGGTATCGATTAATTGGGTAGATTAATTTAAATAAATACATAAAAACTTCAAATTAATGTTTTGTCCCCAATGCTGGCGAAGTTGCAGAATAGTGCAACGCTTAAAATATACACACTACTAGGGAGTAAAATAGTTAAATAGTGTGAGAAATACCGTAATAAACGAAAATATAGAATAGAATGCACGTCGAAAAAATAAACAGTAATATAGTGTAAACAATAGAAATTCAATAAAATGCATAAAAGTTTGCAAATGCTCCTTATGTATTAAAGACCTATGAATAAAACTAGAAAGGAATAAAAATAATTAGGTATTAGAAAATTACAAGGGCGAAGGTATAGAATAGGGTACACGCGGATAAAATAAAAACTAACATAAAATAAAAAACGATGAGAAATGCAATAACATACGTAAAAAGTTTGAACAATAATATATATAGACCAATAACTGCATAATTAACCATAATTGGTAGCAAACGATACATATTTAAGGATAATAGAACAGAAAACTGGGAATTCATAAAAAAAATTTATCTATTATTAAACCATAAAAGATATATATGTAAATTTATGTAAATCTACATTTTTAGTGTAAATCAAGTCTTTCGTACTTGATTTTTTAATAAATTGGAACTTTCAGAGAATTGGTCCTCCCGAGTAGTATTTATTTTCATATTTTATTTACCGATTAGTACCAATTTCATAGCTAGCGTGACCGGTGACCGCGTTGCATCAATTTTTAAAGTATAAATATTTGTTTCGCTAATATTGTTATAAATATATATTGAATATTGTGGATGTACAATATTGGTGGGTGTAATAACCATGGGCCTGTCGATTTGCAATTGTTGATTAAATTTAAATCTGTTATGTTGTAATTAACATTTTCCTCAAAGAGGTGTAATAGCCTAAGGAGATTGATTCAATTCAAATATTTTTACAGAGTTAGCCTTTAATGAGGGGAATCCAATATGTACAAGTCGCCATAAATAAGTTTTTAAGTGCAAAGCGCCATCTATGATTTATTAAAAGTGTCATCTATAAGAATATATTTAGATACATATACATCGTCTAAAACTAAAGCTTTTTTATTGTAATGAAATTGTTGCAAACTCATTAAAGAAGCATGAGAGCAATGTCAGGTGGGCTTCAATAATTCGAAAAGGTACTATAATTTATTATTTGTTCTTGATGTGAAAATGTTTAACAACGATTTAAATTTTCAAAAAATTTAATCAAATATTCTTTATGTTGATATACAAAAACGCCCTCAATACTCAACAACTCATTGAATATAATATTTATATTTTTACCACAATGTAAGTCGAATAATTAATCTAACTTTCTATTTAACTCAGCATGTTGTCATGCATTAGGAAATCACTGGAAAATTTTATGATAAAACACCTGAATTTGAACCTCATCGAGAAAAATGCTAATTACAACACAACAAAGAGCACTATATGTTAAAACTAGATATTTCATTACTAAGCAGCGGAGCTTTGTAGAGTAAATAATTCTAAAAACCCCAATGCTCAGTTCCCAATAAATTTAGTATTAGAAATTATGATTATATACGTTTTACTTAATGCATGAGAATCCTTTGATTCAGGTGAATTCAATTTCCACTAATTATTGCGTACCACGAGTAATTGCCCTTGTTATTCCTAACCCCCTAAAGCCAATACTGTGTATCTGCAATATATAAAACATTTGTAATTTATGCAAAACACTTACGATATGTATAATTTCGGTTTAAGAAAGGAATAGCTGCTACTAAAAAGCCCGGGTAAAATAGGGTTAAATATATAGCGGGTTACCGCTTGCTACGAATTTGGTTTGTTATATAAAATTATTGGTTCTTATGTATTTTATTGTATTTCTCAGTCTTATACTTTATATTAGTGTTTATTTTGCCCACAAGGTTTCCGCTTATTAATAACAAAATTCGTAGCACGTTGTCAATATTTAGTAAAGATGAAGTATAAAAGAATGAGTTGATAAAAATTATAGTATTTAAAATTTCTAATTTTATATGTATGTTAACTCAAAACTAGAAATATATTTTCTGTAAACAACTTCAAAGCAAAATAAACTGTTTTATAGTTTTAAAAGTCATATTTTACAAACGATAATTATAAATATAAATTAGGGGAAACAAAATTTATTTTTGAGGTCGTGATATGTTGTGACGTGTAAAGCATCAATTTATAAGCTGCAAAAATGATAATTCGGATAATAAAAGGTTAGAGCTCCACGTACAGCAATCATTTTTAAAATATAATTTAGTGAGCATTTTTAGCTACGTTTATAGGAATTTTAGGGCATGTAAAGGCACTGAGCAATAAATAGTAATTACTAAACTAGAGTTTGATCCAAAAGTTATTTCAGCAATCCAGCGTAATACAATTCTCCAAATTAACTCTATTCAGCTAAGAGGTAGTACGTTAATATATTATTCAAATTCATATTTATACATATGACAATGGAGCAAATCATTACGTTCTATATTAGTATAAAACGCAATGCAACAAATGTAGCATTACACGAAATATAAATAAATAGCCATCATAATGGAAAATGATAGTTCTTAATCGCTCGCCATCGTGCATTTATCAATATATTCTTAAGAGTTCTTAAAATATAATAATAATCAATTCCTGAAAGATTTTGATATTGTAAGTTTTATTTTATTTGCAGTAACTTAGATAAGTAAAAATGAAATTTTAATTCCTAAGGTATATTGTTAATGTTTTTATCAGACTTTAATAAAGTTTTGAATGTTGTTTGTAGAATGTGACATTTTTAATGCTTAAAAACAGCCTATTCCGCTTTGAAGGTGCATTGGTCGTAAACATTTCATTAGTTTTGAGTTGTAAATTTACAGATTTAAGTTAATATACTTTTATAATTATATATTTTGCTAAGCCATCAATCTATATCGATAATTTTTTAAAATTATTTATGTATTTTATTGGATTTCTCATCGTGTTTTTTGCGCCTAGTAGTGTTTATTTCTTCAGCGTGCTTCTGCGTGGCACTATTCTTCATCTTCGCTTCCTTCAAATTTTGCAATTGGAATTCAAAGTTCATCTTTTTTATGAAACTTTTTTTGTCCCTTAAAATTCACCTTGAAAACTAGACCAAGCGCGAAAAGTATACTATATTCACAATTTTTTATAAGATTGCACAAATGTTTCAGAATTATTGATGTTCGAAATGTAAGAAAATTCTATTACATAAATGAAATTTACATCAAATCTAGCATTTGTAATGGGATTTTTTTCTCTTCACAGGGAGTGTGAGAAGAAAGTAATTATCTTACAAAAATTTAACATGAAGTATATCCTCATGTTAAAACTCAAGGATATATCAAACATTTCAAAAATATTTTATGAACTTTATAGTACAGATAGTGATGACCAATTAAACTAAGCGTTTATTTATAGTTTAACTAATAGTTCAGGGGATTTTCCATAGGAGGTCAGAGTTCTTCACCAAGCATATTTGGAAATTTCGTCTGAAAAGGCTAGGCCTTTTTCAAGTATATTTGAAAATCAACATTAAAACTTCATGTGGTGAATAAACTCAAATCAGACTAAGTATGAATAAAATCAAAACTAGCATCACGAATAAAAACAAAAGGATAAGGAATAACGGAAACAGCAAACTAAAAAAAACTTATCAAATAGTCTCCGTATTTGTTTACAAAGGCTTTACAGAATTCGTCTGTTTGACATTCTACAAATTCAAAAAGACAAGATCTGCTTGGCGTTTCGTCATGGTTGAGCGCAACCTGCTTTAACCTGGACTTTTCTTCTGGCTTGGCAAAAAGAACACAGTGCTTACAAAGCACGCCGCTTAGAGATGCGCTACAAATGAGCCAGGGATGTTTTTTGATCCATGATTGTTGAAAAGATAGGAACTTTGTTTATTATTTCACACAATCGATTTCGTTGCCAAGCTTCAAGTGACTTCAAATGGATTGGATAGACGATGGAATTTCTCAACAGGCAGCAGGAATGGATCGATGCCATTGGATATATATAATCCCTAATCTCGATCAAATTGCAAAAAATTCGCGTGACTAGTTTGATCTCTGAGACTTCACGTAGCTCATCGGCGGATACATCGCCCAAGTCTGACGGTTCTATGCCATCAATATAATTGAAATATCAATAGTTTTTTGAATGATCAAAATCTGAGGACGAATTCTCCACTAAAAGAATTAAATTTGCAAAGTAAATTTGTACTAAATTAGAATTAGAATAAGTCTATAAGTAGAAAAGAACAACAATATCTCATGAACCTAATGCAATCCAGCGTAAGTATTGGTACAGCAACCTAACGTAAGTTCGCACTTAACGTAAGTTTTTTGATAGTAACTTTTGATCATTCCTTAAAAGACATGGCATGTCGAATACAGATATTAGTGTAAATATTTATACATTGAAAAAGTTTGGTGCGATTTTAGAATTTCACCAATAATAATAATAATAATATTAATATATTACTTTATTTAGCCGCTGAAGGCATACACTACAAAAAAATAAAAACAAGTCAAGTTTTACGGCAGCGAGGACAGTAACAGCAGATGAAATAGGAGCAAATGAAGAAGTAGGCGAAGTTGGAGAAGGGCTCAGCAAAGAGGAAAACCATCAAAGATTTCTTGAAGCTCGGTGGCGGCAAAAGAAATCAATCGCTGTTGGAGGGTTCAGAGTCAAGATGTAATTAGCAGCAGTACAAGCACGATTGAAAAACGAGTAAAGGGTGCGATGTTTCTTGGGACGACGAATGGAGAAAGTTACATCATCAGAGCGAGTGGAGTGGGAAATAGAGAACTTAATGAAATCAAAAGGATCAAGATCCAATTTGAGAGTTAGCAGTCGATTGAACATGAGGAGATCACGGGCATGGAATTAGAGTGACAGCGGGAGAGTGGAGAATTTGAGAAGGGCGTCTTTGAATGGCAAGGGAGAGATCCATTTGAAGGTATGCTTCTGAAAACGTTCCATAGAGTGGAACAAGGAACGGGATGGCCACCAACAGAGAGACGCGTAGAGAAGAATGGCATGGGGAATGGACTTGAACAAAGTGTGTTTCAGAGCGGACGAGGTATTAAAAGGAACATTACGGAAAAGGGCAAATAGCGAAGAATTACCTTTGCGGGGAGGCAAAGACACATGTCCAGTCCAATTAAGTTTGCAGCAAGTTGAACTCCAAGATGAGTGTGATGAGGAGCAAAGTTCACAGATAGAGGCAAATCAGAATTATTATCGTTAGTTATATTTTACTTTAGTTCTGATAAATTAAGTAATTCTGAAGCATTCAACAAATTCTTATTTTTTTGCACAGATAATTTCTTGACTATTCTTTCAGTCTCAAGATGTAAATATTTAAACTAATTAGTTACATTAAATGAAAATAGTTTCCCTGGTGAAAATAGTTAATTTAACTAGTCAACACTGAGTAAAGTTAATTAGAACACTACAGAACTATGCCAACATAATATAATATATGTAGTTGACAACACTAAGAATATCTCAAATTTATATTAACAATTTTGAAAAGAAACATGTTTACAGGAAAATGCAAAAACTCGTATTCTTTATCACAAATACTAAAATAGTCATAATTTACTCTACAATTGAGAACAATTGCTGAAGAATGTATTATTCATAATGCATTGTGTCGGATTTCTCAAAACAAGTCAATCAATTTTCCGAAAATACTATTTTTAGAGCCGTTGTAAATTCCAATTTTTTACTACATTATAAGTGCTTTTTACATTTTCATTATAAAAAAGTAGCAGATATTTTTTCCTTAAAATCCAGCACTGCGTCAAGAATGTTGTGGCAAAACTTGTTACACAGTACTGAAACTCAACTATAGTTTCATGTCTGGTTACTTGTAAAAATTCAAAAGAGTTTTTTCGCAATGCTCTTACCTGATACCCAAATTTTATACTGTATAGTGTTATAGACGTTAATATTAGTTCCTTCAATAGATTGACGTGACTTTTGCAAGACATTGTTTGCTTAAAAATTTATCTGAAGGTATTGCAGCTACTTAATTGGTAGCTAGAGGTTTTAATTAAACAATGAAAGCTTTGCAACACGTATTCAGTGAAATCTGCATAAACCTGAATATGTATCCCGTGCTAAAATTCGATAGGAATATGTCATGCACACAAGGCCTTTTGCTCTCATTGCGCACCAGCTATAAAAGTAGCTATATTCGAAATATATTCCATATTTGGGTATAGAGCTTTGGAACTATAACAGCTGTCGGAGAATCTTGAAGAATGAGACCAAAGATTGATGCTAAGATATTGCGGTATTAAATTAGCAGGAGAAATTATGCGATAAAGGAAAATGGTAGTGAGTTCTGAGGAAAAAATGGGGATCTATTGTCACACAACAAAGAAGAGACTTTTAGATACCTGTCAAATCGTCGTCAGTGTGTCAAAATCAACTCGGCTATTTCTTCTGTCATTGTCTCTAGTGGTGCTTCTCAAGATTCTGTGTTTGCCATTCTCTTCTTCCTTATTGCTGTCTGCTGTACGTCAATAACACTGCGATTTTCAACTTTATTAGTTCTTTTGCCTCCAATATTACTTCTGATCTTTTGAACATTTGTCTACTTTGTCTTCCATTAACCATCTTGATTTTAACCCAAGTGGGATTTCCTTTTCTGTATCTCCCCCTTCTAATCTTCCTCTCCTTGTGAACTTTTCTCCTCATCATACTCATCTTGGAGTTCAACTTCCTGAAAATTTACATTGGTCTGGACATATGTCCTTGCGCCTCCGTAAAGATCATTCCTCACTGTTTGCCTGTTCAATCGCTTGCTCACTCTTAAATTGGACCTTGATCATTTTTATTTCATAAAGTTCTCTAATTCCCTCTCCACTCTGATGATGTCGCTTTCTCCATTTGTCGTCCCAAGAAACATCGCTGCCTCCACTCGTTTTTCAATCATGCTTGTATTGCTGCTAATTACATCTTGACTCGCAACCCATTGATTTCTTTTCAAGAAATCTTTGATGTCCTTTCTCTTTGCTGAGCCATTCTCCTACTCTTCCATCTGCTCCTACTTTATCTCCTATGACTGTCCTCGCTGACTTAAAACTTGACTTGTTTTTTATATTTTTGTAGCGTTTGTCTTCAGCGGCTAATAGTCATTACTTATTATTATTATTATAGTCAAAGTCGCAGGGTGTTAAGTAGTTTATTGAGAAATATTAAGTTAAAAAATATAGATAAAGGGATAATTAATATTTAGTAGATGTAAGAATTTCGTGAAGAGTGTACTATTTTAATTGACGAAGTTCGTTTGAAAGCTATAACAAACTAAATATTCAGTATGATTTAACGACTACGTATCTTTGTCAAAATATAAATGCTGATATGCTTTTGACGCAATTGAGCCGTAAATTACCTAAT
>CABFPE010000077.1:1031337-1072946 GCA_900660155.1 Hofstenia miamia
TAAGAATTTCGTGAAGAGTGTACTATTTTAATTGACGAAGTTCGTTTGAAAGCTATAACAAACTAAATATTCAGTATGATTTAACGACTACGTATCTTTGTCAAAATATAAATGCTGATATGCTTTTGACGCAATTGAGCCGTAAATTACCTAATTTTGGCTGCATAACACTTACCAGCCTATTGGAGTGTAGACTGAGTCTGTAGAGGAGACACATTCACAAGATACATTTAAGAATTACTAAAATTTGATTTCGAAGTATCAATAAATCGAGCATCATTGCTGCTAAGTTATTTATGAAGAAGAGAACACAGTCTTTGAATACAGCATACTGAGATTCCAATAAATTCTATGCTTGCCATCTTCGCAATATCATTGTTCCAGTAGTGTCAATGCATAATCTAAACTGTAGAAGAATGCGGAAATTAGGTCATTAAAGTCATGATGATAGTGATATTGTCATTATTGAATTGTTCCATACCTGATATTTACCCACTGATAATTTAGTTGTGTAGTTTGATTGTTTCTTGTAATTCAATCACAGGAAAATTTTTAACAAAGTGATTTGCGAAATGATCCTGTACATTTCATATTCGTTTAGCTTTGACAGTATAAAAGCGTTGACTGTTGTATAAATATTCATTGTTTTTCAACATTTCAATAACATGTTGTTTTGAAAGCATTTTTCAAATAGAAAATTTAGCAACTTACATTAATGTTGGGCATCACTTTTGGTAACGGGTTGCTTAGTTGCCACTTCAAGGTACAAAAGATGAAACTATGTAAAAATGTGTGCGTCTATCTTCTGCTTTGAGTTTTTACTTATCTGCAACTTCTTTCAACTCGCATCAACATGGGAGTGGATGACTTTAAATGCGTCATTGAGTTCAACCCGTCTCGAATTTCGAGGACTCTCAGTGCACTACTCCTAGAGTGATGTGTAGGCATTATAGAACTTTTGTCTGAATATCAATTACAAAAGTGAATCACTAGTGTAAAAGCTCCAAATACGAGTTTTCGATTTTACATTGATGTTTAATTGTTTATAAATGTATCATTATCTTATATCCACTGTTTAAAATGAAAACCAGTTCAGCAATATATTAAAAGTTTGAACTAATTTGCGTTGCTTGCAACTGTTTACGCATTTGAGCTTGGTCTAATCTTATATGAAAAGATTTTATGCATTTGAAATCTAAACAATTGACCAGATCAATTTTTTGAGGTCAGCTTCAGGTCATCATTTTATCAAGTTTTATAATTGATTATTTTGCTCTCATATATTTTTGTTTAGTTAAGGCTGGGTCTGCGTTGGTTAATAGCTAGTAAGACAGACGGAGGCAATTGAAGCTGAGTGACACTTAATAATTATTCTTTTTTATTTTGTCCGTTCTGTACACTTGTAATTATTCAGCCAGAAACTTTGGCATATAGAATATTTTGGTCTGCTTATTAACGTATTTGAGTATCGACCTCATCTTGTGAATATTTGTTGGGAAAGTGGCATGTCCCCTCTGTACTATGGTAAATTATTTCAAGTTTCCACTCTGTACACCATATTAGAATTTACCATAGTACAGGAAAACTTCTTCCACCACCATATTGAATAGAATTACGATTTCAATTTTATTTTTTATAGTTAAATGATCCCCGAATACTTAATGCCATAAAGTGTGGATTTAGGAAACCAAAGGAACTTTCAAAGTTTTTTTATCAAAATATGGTTACTTTGAAAAAATGTGTACGCAATATTTGATGCCCTAGGATTATAGAGGTCAATTTGTAGTTTTTCACTTCTAAATGAATTTTTAATTTTTTCAAATTATTTTAGTTTGAATAAAGATTTTACTTCTTATGAGAAAGAAGCTGATACTCAAGCCAATCGTGTTAAAAAAATGAAGGATGATGGTGCTGATTCTTATGATATTAAGAAGCAGGTGATACTTTGCACTTTATTTCCTGTAACAATATATTTAGGAAGAAGTTCTGAGTGAATGCAAATATATGCTTCCTGATACCAAAAATCGCCTGAAGAAAGCTGTCGCTGATTTACAATGTGTTATAGATCGTTTTAAGAATAAAGATGAAGCAGTAAGCATACATATTTTTATGTTTTAAAATTTTTGAGGCACTTCAGTTTTTTCTTTCATTTTGTGAAAAAATGTTTATATAAAGATATTTATTCCATATGCTTCCGAAATAAGTCATTTTCAATCATCATGACTCAGGATTTGTTAACTTAAGAGGTCATTTCAACACTTGAATTCGCTATGCTCTCAAGTGGGGTGAATGGAAAGTTTTTTTAAAAATCTAGTGTTTGTAATATTTATTTTATTTAACTTTTAAACTATATTGATCTTCAGATTGGATTTCAATAAAAATTTTATTTGTATTTTAAAAGTGTTCTTATTCACTCTTTAGGGTGGGAGTGGATAGGAACACATGTTATTTTACTATTTATGTATCTTTCCACACTCTCTATGGGGTGAAAAAATCCAGTGAATGTGCTGCAAAAAATTGCAATGTTTCATCACAAATGCATAATGACAGTTAGCTTTAGGTATACGAAAGTCCCATGGCCATTGATTAATTAATCGAGAGAGTGTACAAAAAATGAATTTAAGAGAAGGCATAATAACCTACTTTTTTATATAATGTAATGACCAATATCACTAAAGTTGTATACTATAAGTTATATTCAAATGGTAATGAGTTTTGCACATATATTGCTTCCATTTAGTCCTTTTACTAAGAATTGTGCTCATGTACTGATTGATATACATTTTCTTCCAAAATTAAGGCAAATCACATTTTCAAATGTTCTTCACGAGTGATTCGAACTTTCTTGGTAAAATAATTATATTTTTCTTCTTTATTTTCATCAGCATAAAAATTGATTTGACTTTCTTCAATATCCTCTTCAAGCTCATTCATTGGTATCTTTCTGATTAACTGTTCGTTCAGTGTTTTTCTTATTCACCCCACGAAAATTAATGTTTCGTTTTTTTAATTACCAAACTCAGTTTTTGGCATTTAATATAATGTAATGTTCGTTAGAATATATATTGTGAACATGTATAGATTTACTTTGAGAAATGTATTATCTCTTTTAATTAGTTCCTTTCATTTCAGTGGGGCATTTTACTTTTAATAAAAAATTACTTTTAATTGAAATGCTAATAATATTAGATGAATATAGTTACAGTTTTTCCTATGTCACACAAAACTAAGTGTTTAACTTCTACGCAATTTAAAATGCAACAGAGCTAGGATTCACGCAAGTCTGCTTGACACTTGTACTTAGCTAAAACTTTTCTCTATTTAAAATAAATGCTTGTCTTATACACAAATTATTATAAACATATTTACAAATTACAAGCTCAACCGAAAACACTTGGTCTGGCCGATGCTAACAGCCAGTAACCAATGTCACAATATTATGTATATTATGACAAATAAACTAGTAAAGCTGTAATTGGCTACTGTTTGTATTCACCCCATTTGACGGTAGTACTAAAATTTTAAGCATTTTTTGTTTGAATTGTTAGTTACTTCAAGTTATTATTTTCATTTAATTTATTAAATGTTTGTTGAATGTCCGCATGGTATGCATTGACAGTTTCTCTTAGTTATGGTGAACTCGATTGATGACATCTTGAATTAAAGTGAACTATTTTCAATTTTGAAGAAAAGCGAACATTCTAATGAAGTGTTCGCAGCTGACCCCAAAGGGGGGGGGCGGTCGCCCAACCCTAAATGCGCCAGTCTCTTACCTAACCATATGCAGACATTGCTGACTAAGAAACTGTTTCTCATTGGACATGGCAATAGTAAACCAATGTCAGGTTCCACAGCTTCTGTATAGCATTGATGAGCCCCTTTGCAAAAGCAGGCTCATGAACACGTTCAACCAGAGCTGCGTGTTGTGCACATCACACAGTATAAGCTTGTCTGGAATACTGCTACTTGTTTCAGCCGCTAAAATAGCCTAAAATTGTACCCACTCCCAAATTTCTTATATAAGTGTAATAGAATGAACTGCTTGAATCAAAGCAAAATGTTATAATGATATTGATTTTCCGGGTAGATAAATTCAAATAATATTTAACTATCTAAGCCAACCACAGTTGTAGTCTGTAATCATTCCATTGTCATGATACTTTTCGTTTTTAAATGCTCGAGAGCAAAAATAGATTCATTTATATTAATCATTATAGACAGTACACTGAATTGAAAACGCAAATGAAAAGCGCAATGTAGCCTACTAAATTGTTGCCCCAGAAATCCCTGTAAGAATCCCCACAAGCCAAAATCTTACCCCCACACCACATGTGGTGTATTTAACTCAAATCTAGACGAAACCTTTATATATTTACATGACATTAAGCGGTTTAAAAAAATTATTTTGATTACAACCAAAAATTATATTCCATGAAATTTACACATTGGTAGACTTGATAAACCTTGAAGTTCACTTGCTGCTATGCAGCACAAAAATATTTATAATTTGTACATAGATGAAAGATACTGTAATAATGTGATGTTTTTAGGAGCAATTAGAAGAATATAAAAATGCTGTTGATGCTATAGGAAAGGCTGGTGATGTCATTTCATAGTATTTGTAGAATGGTTAGACAAAGAAAAGTTGAGATTGGGACATAAATTTGTAATAAACTATTTCGTGTAACTTTTATTATAAGTTTCGAATAATGGATTTATAATTTCATTTTATTGAACTGGCTAAAAATACATAATGAACTAAATTATGCAACAACTATATAATAAAACAATGACACATATCGTACATTAGAGATTTCATTTTTTCATAGTTAGGAAAAGTTTACACATGTAGGTATAATTACATGCAATGATTGTGTGCTTGTTTTCAGGCTACTAGCAATCATATCTATGCAATTTTATAACGTTATTATGCGGTTCAATAGTATAGATAACGATTTTTTTGTTCTAAACAATTCCAATGTGTTTTTGTAGCAGTGATTGGATACGGTTAGCATGTATTCTGTTGGGCATTCACACTACCTGTTAAGTAACTTTATACATTAAGATACATGTATATGCCACGTATCTTTAATACCTTGCTTACCTCATTGGATTGAATGAATCAGGACTCCTGCTTACTTCCATGTGAAATCATGAAAACTACATTAGTAGAACAGATCCCTAGGACGTGAATATTTGAGCTTTTGACCCTGGCGGGGTTATTGGCTGTGACTATGATGTGATTGTGTATTTTAATCGTCTATTTCTGACATTTTGCAACCGTTTAATGAAACGCATTTTCTTTCTAGGTCCTTTATAATTTTCCGCTGTTTATTGATGTATAGCTTTGAGCATGTTTCACACCAAAACGTTCAGCTGCAGTGATTTGCGGATTGAAGAATCAAAATCTAGTATTAGGCGGATATTTGGGCCGCTTAATTGAGCGCGGAGTACTTCATTCTTTGCTTCCGCAATTTCTGGTCAAATCAAAAACCATAATTACGTACTTAATAAGTACGCCTTACCAGTTACATCATTCAACACCAACGCCTTTACAGAACGAAAGTATGTCTGTGCATACTTATTTTCATCCACTCTCATTGGTGTAAATTCAATATTCGATATTCCACGTGTTATAGTGACAGTGCAAATTTCTAAATCCATATGAGAATGGGTTTGATTTTACAGGCGTTCTTATTTGTAGATTGGGAACAAGTGCTAGAGCAATACGTCGAATCGCTTCATTTGGAAGAACATTTTCTTTTTTTAGAAAGTATTGACCAGGTGGTGAAATTTGCATAAATTGGTATGTGGCTGGTGTAGTTAACAGTGTTTTTTCATTTTCGAAATGCACACTGTCTGTAATGCATAGCATCCTTAGGCTCAGTGTCGTGTCTGTAATTTCGATTTTGTAGTATAAAGCAGAGTTGTGGTGGAATTGGAAATTTGAAGTGAAAAATCATCCATCAATCGTAGAAGTTTGAGACGAAGGCTAACCGCTCCTATCAGTAATTTTTGCTTTTAAAAAATTCACAGCTACAGATCCATAGAAATTTGGTTCAAAACTTTTGGTTTTCTGTTTTAGAACCAAATCTTGAAATTGTCCATCTAGGGCAGTATACTTATCTATAATAATATCCACTGAGTCTTAGAAATGAATTTTACAGTGTGGCATTCTTTAATAGCTCCGTTGCTAGCAATACTGTATACATCGACTGTTTGTGTTAAAACACCATTAGCATAAAGATTGTAATCACTAAATAATGAATGTAGGAAGTTGTTTACTAGGGAAACATGATCCCGTTTAGTAACATCAATATTATACCAGGTAAATAACTCCCATTTTAGCCAATTGTACACTTTACAAATCAATATATTCATTTTGTTCTGAACCAAAATGTAATTCAATTTTGGACCACTAAAACTTAGTATTGGAACATATTTGTATGCAGCCACCTTTGAAGGTTATCACAGCCGTTCTCCTTGAAAGATGTCAGTATTTATATCCGAATGACGCCCACTTTTTTCTGATTGGTCTAGAGGGGGAACTTTGACCTCTGCCAGCTCGTGGCTATTGACGGGGATGTTGTAGTGACGTCATTGACTCATGTACTTTTAATAGTTTTTACATTATTTATGTGATCTAATTTAGTTTGCATGTTTTATTTTACTTTACATACTTGTTTTTTTGTTAATATACATGACATTGTATAGTCATTGATTCATATACTTTTACTAGTTTTTATGTTATTTATATGTGCTAATTTAGTTTACATGTTTTAATTTACTTATATACTTGTTTTTTTAATGTACGTGACATTGTATAGTCATTGATTCATATACTTTTACTAGTGACTTATACTTATTTTATGTGGCCTAATTTAGTTTGCATGTTTTATTTTCAGTTACACACTTGCTTTTTTATTAATATACGTGACATTGTTAGTTGACTAATTGGAGATACTACATCACACATTAATTTAGTTTGCACGTTCATTTATTTTACATGCACCCACGTTTTTTTTAGTTTCTATAGTGATCCACTAGTTTTCCATTGTAAAAATGCCATGCATTTTATTCGTTTTGCTAATATCCAAATTTCGAGTAATATTTCGTTAAACCTGACATAACAGCCATAATACACGTTAAAAGCAAACTAGTTTTCGGAAAAATTAAACAGGGTTAATACATAAAGACGCAATGTCGTTTTCTAAAAATTATACATGCAATGTTATTAATAGGATTTATACACATACACGCTTTCAATATACGCTATTATTATTAAATTAGTTTTACACTTCGAACTTCGTTTTGCATTTCTTTTTGGTGTATACGGAACTTCCATGGCTGTACATATTGTAGACTGTTACATCTTTTGTCGACTTACACGGCGTTTATAGCTTTAATGCACAAGGTCCTCATCCACTTGTACTATAGTTGGTATAGAAATTAGAATACGTTTTCTAGATAATTCACCATTCTTCTAGTTGGCTTCCTGCTACATATCCGATTTGTCATCTATAGATGTGATTTCCATTCGTTAAACTAGTCACAATTCCATGCTATGCTCTGCTTTTTGTTCTAAATGTACATACTTGTAAACACATGAACCTATATGATAAATATTTTGTATTAATCAATAGGAAAACGTTTACAAAAAATTTGAGTTCTAGAACAGCTAATAATTCAATATGTAAAGTTTAGTTGTTAGTTAAAAATGACAAATTAAACAAATGATTATGTATAAATAATTGCTTTCAGTCAATTACTAGTAAAGAAAATTAGACACATTCGATTAAAATAAAATACTTGATAAAGCAATGCATATAAATTCACTTAAAGCAAAAACGTGTTTGGTGAAAAGAGAAAAATACAACAACATATATAGATGGTGAAAATAAATATAGATGGGTTATGAAAATAGGAATATCGCCATACCTTAATTGCATGTTGATGCATTTGAAATCAAAAACGCATTCCCTTCAATCTTTGAATACATTAGTCACTGATGTGTACTATTCTTCACACTGTGGAAAGTCAACTATCATTCTAATTGCTCACGCCAAAACGCTGTGTGACGAGATTATTAATGATGAAGCATTTCTTTGATTTAATTTGCTAAAATTAATAGCTCCTTAATACAATAATTGTAAAAAAGATGCACAATTGTATGAAATAGTGATTAATAAATCATTTCACTAATCTGGATAAACACATCATAACTCGAGAAAGCAAATAATGGTAGAGAGCAAACAATTTATTAAATAAACATGAATGCATGCTTGTATTGTTTACTCATTTCGATAACATTAGGAAGAAACATAAATTAATTGAAATGATGTGTTTGCTTTTCAAATTAAAAATATATGTTAATGTAAATTTCTACTCATTCTCATTATAAAGAAGGCATGCCCATGATTAATGTTGTTCCTTTGTGAAACAGTCAGACGAGCTTACCTGGGAAATTTATTGATAAAGACTATTTTAATAGATATACCAGGACAAGTGTTTTTATCATCACTTCCAAAGTAATATTTATAACAAATTTAAAATGAAAATGAAGCATGTGGACTATTTCAAAGAATTTTCAGAAAGTTTACTAAGTGAAAACGGAGTTCAATATTTGATGGTATGGGTGAAACTGTGATACAATCAGGCATTTGCTAAACTTGTTATAGCCGGAAGACATTTAAATTGTGGCATTGTTGATCACCCATTCAGTTTTTTCAAATTGGCACTGTTCCAGTCTAATTAAGAAAAATGCCTCTGGAATATTTTTGTTTAATTCAGTACGTGATAGATTGCAGATTAGAATTTTAGAAACTCAGATGGGGATTATGTGCGAATTGTTGGCTGCATATAAAAAGGCAGTTAGCAAACCATACAGCTATTTGTTTATAAATTTCGTTCAGGACATATCAAATGAATTACGTCTTTCAACAAACCTTGAAGGTAGACAAATTTTCTATGGAACTGATTTNGAATTATCCCACTTGGTGATGAAAAGACTACAATTCTAAAATACCGCCAGTATGCAGAGACCGCACTATTAAAACATTCAAAGTCGAAAAAATTACAATTCTAAGAACGTCAAATGGACTAGCATTTTTCAATTATCTTTTACGCATTAGGATAAACTATATATAATATCGAAATGCATTAAAATCTCAAATCATTATATACAACAACAAACCCCCTTCATTCAAGATGATATACAAGTAAAATGAAACGCTGTTCAAACACCCACTCAACAACGACAATGTCAACAGGATAACACAACCGGTGATGAATTAAAAAACTTTTTAAACAGTTCAAATACAAGTGCTCTCCTACATGATGACACAATTTATACAAGTGCTGGCTCATCATTTATTGAATTCAAAACGCCTTGCAAACACAAAACAAAGGACTGAACCAATGTGCGTGCAATTTTAAAAGGCATTGGTACGATCCCTGCCCATTTGGTTAAAAATAATCCTGTTTGTGAGACTTTAAATAGAAAGGAACTTATTGTTTGGAATTAATTGTAATTGATAAACAAATTAATTTTTAATGTGTTATTGATTAATACAAAATATTTATCATATAGGTTCATGTGTTTACAAGTATATATGCTTAGAACAAAAAGCGGAGCATAGCATGGAATTGTGACTAGTTGAACGAATAGAAATACACATCAAATCGGATGTGTAGCATCTGCTACAGTGGGCCCGTGTTGTGTACACTACAAACAATGGCAAGCCTGGCAATTTGTAATGAAAATGTAACAAACGTGAGATTAGGGTTGAAATTAGTGATAATATCAAAGATTTTGAAAAATTCTAAAATACCGCCAGTATGCAGAGACCGCACTATTAAAACATTCAAAGTCGAAAAAATTACAATTCTAAGAACGTCAAATGGACTAGCATTTTTCAATTATCTTTTACGCATTAGGATAAACTATATATAATATCGAAATGCATTAAAATCTCAAATCATTATATACAAAACAAACCCCCTTCATTCAAGATGATATACAAGTAAAATGAAACGCTGTTCAAACACCCACTCAACAACGACAATGTCAACAGGATAACACAACCGGTGATGAATTAAAAAACTTTTTAAACAGTTCAAATACAAGTGCTCTCCTACATGATGACACAATTTATACAAGTGCTGGCTCAACATTTATTGAATTCAAAACCGCCTTGCAAACACAAAACAAACGACTGAACCAATGTGCGTGCAATTTTAAAAGGCATTGGTACGATCCCTGCCCATTTGGTTAAAAATAATCCTGTTTGTGAGACTTTAAATAGAAAGGAACTTATTGTTTGGAATTAATTGTAATTGATAAACAAATTAATTTTTAATGTGTTATTGATTAATACAAAATATTTATCATATAGGTTCATGTGTTTACAAGTATATATGCTTAGAACAAAAAGCGGAGCATAGCATGGAATTGTGACTAGTTGAACGAATAGAAATACACATCAAATCGGATGTGTAGCATCTGCTACAGTGGGCCCGTGTTGTGTACACTACAAACAATGGCAAGCCTGGCAATTTGTAATGAAAATGTAACAAACGTGAGATTAGGGTTGAAATTAGTGATAATATCAAAGATTTTGAAATTATAAAACTACAATATTCATTTTAAAAGTGTTCTCTGGGGATGACCATGGGCATAGCCTAATAGGGCTAAGCAATTAACTGCCTGTTTTTGATCAGGGAAACTGGGTCATGTTTTGGGTTAATACTAAAGTTAAGGTGCAGTTATAATTATTATGTTGATAAATTATCATATTTCTTGCAATTATTTGAGTTTGGGTAGGGTAGAAAGAATTTATTAACTTTTTTATCTGATATTTTTCTTTAAAACTAGTTGAGCTATTATTCCTACTATCAATATTTTGACACATGACAAATGATCATTTAATGAAAAATCAATAGTGAGAACGATTTCCCAACTTCAGTTATATTTTGATTGATACTAGGAGAAATATCAACGTCTGTTCAATGATTGGACCGTTATGAAATTGAAGTCCGTCTTATTTTTAATAATAATAGTAAGATGAAGACGTTTTTGGTGACCTTCTTAGTTAAGCAAACATTTTGTCTCTTCTCATAGCTTGTATGCAGGAATGTATAATATTCTACTTAAACATTGCATCAAAAATATATTATCTAACAGGTATCTGCTGCAAAATGAACTATTCAAATTTGTTTCTACACATTGCTAATTTGAAAGAAATTTTTTCAGAGTTAAATATAACTTTCCTAGTCATGGATAACATCTTCATTGGTAAGTTTAATAGATCAGAATTATTTGTTTGGAGTAATATCTGTCTATTCAGAGTATTGAGTGAGAGTAAGTTTGTCTGTAAGCTGCAAAATGTGCATCTGCAAACCTATCTTGGTATGATCAAATTATTGTATATATATTATTTATTGATTTTTCGCTAAAAATAATTTTTTTTTGAAATATTGCAAAAATCGTTTTAATAACCATTCAATGAGCTCCTTTACCCCTGCTTGCATGCGTTCTTGAATACATAGACATCAACTTCTGACCAAAGATTTTCCAAATTCTCTATACGTTTGCTTTTTGTCTCTTTGAACACCTCCAGAATTATTCCTAAATTTCCACTGTGATTTACAAAAAGCGATAATGTTTTGGTAGCATAGACATGTACTAGAGCTACAACACTGTTACATAACTTTCGGATATAAATGATTTAAATGTAATAGTACAAATATGGCTCACTGAATTGGCCATGTCGGATATGGAAAATGTACATGGAAATTCAACAAGTTCAAGATGTATTAACACAACACTAAAAGTTATCATTTGTAGTTATTGTACATTGTCTGCTTTCATTTAGTACAATTTATATGCAATTGCTCAACAAAGAGATTATGTGTTGTACCCCTTATATATCTGCTTTGATCAATATTAGTCCATTTAGAAACATGCTCTGATACAAATAATGCACCATTTTCAAGTTTTTTCTCATTTGAGAATTTTGTTTTAGATCTTTGAATTATTTTCCTTAAAGCATGGTGTTGCATAATTAAAACATTGTTGCAATAAACATGTCTTAATTGAAACTTACCTGACATAGTCTATTTCTTTATTCAAATAAAGATTCTTGCATAAACATTGAGCAAATGCAATACAGATTTACTTTGATCAAAAAAACCATGTTCTAGTTTCCATAGAGAATATAATTTCCAAAAAAATTCAAGAAGAAATATTTGACCAATAAATAATGAAATAATATTGTATTTTTATGATAAATGATTTGTTTGTTTACAATTGTGCAATAGTTCTTTGTTCATGTCTATTCAGAATAGCTATTTTTCAACAGCTTGTTTTTAAATAGTTGTTACATGATGGATGGTGTGGCTTGGCATTAGAAAACCTATTTCTTTCATATCATGCTAATGAATAGTTCAAAGTTGTGATTATTCCTTTAAATTGAAGTAAAAGCTCAGTCCATCTATCTGTGTTTACATTTAGCAATGGAATGGGTTCTTCCATTTCATAGTGCTTTTATCATATAGGTATACTTATTGTTGTATTTTCACTGAATATGCATTTAAATTTTGGTTAATATTTAATACTTGGATTTGCATCGCAATGCTTGGATGAATTTATTCACTGAACACTTATTAAGTTTTCTATTTTCAACCAATAATTGGTGTTATAATGTTTTTAAATAGTTTAAATTTCAAATACATCTACACATACAAACATTGGTAGGCATTTGATCCTTCCATTTAATGTTTTCACTTTCATCACACTGGTACTAACTTGTAATACTTATTAAAATTCATATTTTTAAGCAATATTTGATCTAACACTTGACATTTGGATGATATTATTAATTGAACATGCAATAAATTTTCAAGTCTTATTGGTTTTTTTCCATGATTAAGTGATTTTATGTGTATTGTTTTTCACTATATTGAGCAATAAATTATTAAATCATAATTTTCACAATATTCTAAATAATTTGGCGTTTATTTTCTAATAATTTTTTGTTCCCTCACACTTGTATTTTAACTAAATCTTTAACCTAATATAACTACAATTCAATGTTTTAACTAACAAATTTATATGCATTGATTTCTGGTATGTAGAGTAATTTGATTAAATAGAATGTTGAAATTTAAATTTTTTTAACTAACAATTGGGTGAAATGAATTTATACACCATGTTTTTTCAGGAAATATATTATTATTTTGTACTTGTTTTCTTAAAATCTTGGAGATTCTACCTCTCAAATTCTTTGTGAAATGTTTTGATGAATAATACAAAACATGTATAGTGTAGGTTTATGCATTTACAAGTGTATATGTTAAGAACAAACAAGTAATTTGGTGTGGAGAATTCATACTAACAAATGTTAAAACAAATGTTATTAGAAAGCCTTGTTTATTTTCACATGGCATTACAGAGTGAATCAAATTATTGAATAATCTCATCACATTTTGCATAATGCTTGGCATGTGGATTAAATGCTAGCCAGAATCGATTGATACTTTCCATAGCATAAAATAACAGATCAAATTCATGAGTAATCAACTTGGTGGATCCAAGATATTTAAAAATCAATGTGGATTGGACTGGTGATTTGAAATGCATCTACACATAAATAGGTATGTCACTACTTCAGCATATTTTCTTTTCATTGGCTATGTATATTATAATATTTCATGTTTAAGTAAGTATGTTTTTCAATTGCCACTTTAAAGCAAATTTATACACATTGAGTTCTAATGTGTTAATGACAGGGCTTTCAAAGTTTGATAAAATTGAAGTTTGAAATTTGAATACCTTCCAAACTTTGATTTGAAAATTTGAATATTATTAAATTAAAAGTTTGATTTGAAATTTTAAAGTTTCAAAATTTGTTTTCAAGGCTGAAATTTCTTAGAAAAATGCATATTTATTAGACTAATGTGTAATTACATATACATATAGTAATGAGGTAGGCTAAAAATCCCTCATTGCAGAATTTACCTATATTTTTGTAGCAATATGGAGTGTGTATAGTAGAACATTATATTACTCTGCATATTAATCTGTAGTAAATACCCCTGTGACTTTTAAGAATATTGAAATTCCTTAATTAATTATTCCAGGTAAATCCAGAAAACTGAACTACATACATGATAGTCACATTCAGAAAGCTTGCAAAGTGGTTTATTGTTAACTTAATTATCAAGCATGCTAAAGCAAGGAGTCCCAAAGTTAAATGAATGAATTTACAAAACCTTTTATTAATGCCTGTAAGAGGTCTATATTTTCAATATTAACAATAATTTCAAGAGTATTACATATTTAAAAATGAATCATAGAATAATATTTGGGAAATTTAATAGTGCTGATTTGTAAATTTTGCAAAAATTGGAATATCAAAGTTTGCTCTTTAGCTTTCAAAGTTTGGTTTGAAATTTGAATATATCATGATACCACATGTAAAGTTGCTCTCTACACAAGTTAACCTGGTCAAAAAAGAAAATTCATATGCAATGTGTTCTATTTAATACATGTGTAATGTTTAAGTTTGGCAAATATTTTCACATTTTGTATTTTTCATGCTAGTAAAAATGAACTTGCTTTTGTTATGAAAATCACACATTTCAATTTTTCATTGATTTATCATGGCCATATTTCATATGCTTGTTATTAAGTTTAGTGAATATTTTCTATCTTGTTTTTGAAAATGTAAGCCTATATTTCATATCTCTACAATGTTTAAGTTTTGCAAAATATTTTTCCACTTTGTATTTGGATATTTGCAGAAATTGAAAATTGGTTTTGTGTCCATCAATTATTTTCCTTAAGCATTGTGTTGCTTGTTTAAAATATCTATAAATAATATATATACAATAATTTGATCATACTAAGATAGGTTTGCAGATGCACATTTTGCAGCTTACAGACGAACTTACTCTCACTCAATACTCTGAATAGACAGATATTACTCCAAACAAATAATTCTGATCTATTAAACTTACCAATGAAGATGTTATCCATGACTAGGAAAGTTATATTTAACTCTGAAAAAATTTCTTTCAAATTAGCAATGTGTAGAAACAAATTTGAATAGTTCATTTTGCAGCAGATACCTGTTAGATAATATATTTTTGATGCAATGTTTAAGTAGAATATTATACATTCCTGCATGCAAGCTATGAGAAGAGACAAAATGTTTGCTTAACTAAGAAGGTCACCAAAAACGTCTTCGTCTTACTATTATTATTAAAAATAAGACGGACTTCAATTTTATAACGGTCCAATCATTGAACAGATGTTGATATTTCTCCTAGTATCAATCAAAATATAACTGAAGTTGGGAAATCGTTCTCACTATTGATTTTTCATTAAATGATCATTTGTCATGTGTCAAAATATTGATAGTAGGAATAATAGCTCAACTAGTTTTAAAGAAAAATATCAGATAAAAAAGTTAATAAATTCTTTCTACCCTACCCAAACTCAAATAATTGCAAGAAATATGATAATTTATCAACATAATAATTATAACTGCACCTTAACTTTAGTATTAACCCAAAACATGACCCAGTTTCCATGATCAAAAACAGGCAGTTAATTGCTTAGCCCTATTTGGCTATGCCCATGGTCATCCCCAGAGAACACTTTTAAAATGAATATTGTAGTTTTATAATTTCAAAATCTTTGATATTATCACTAATTTCAACCCTAATCTCACGTTTGTTACATTTTCATTAGAAATTGTCAGGCTTGTCATTGTTTGTAGTGTACACAAGAAAGGCCCATTGTAGTGTAGAATTTTAAGTGTGGGCAAAAAAATTCTGCATCATAAATTTTCAATGTTGCATTTGATTTAAAAAATTTGGTCACTATTTTATGTTTTATATTTTCAAGTTCATTGACAAGCTAGTTGTTGAGTTATTTATACCATGTTAATTATAATCCCTTGGGTTATTGATATTGACAACCCACACATATATTTTGTGACAAATTTCTACAAATAATGCTAAACTTTAGAATTATCCCTCTAATAGTCTAATTTATAGATGCGTATGCCAACTATAATAAAATAAATTTGGAATATTACAACTGCTAGACAATACGCACAACCTTCTTTACCCAACGGAGATCCCTATGGATATCTAAAGATACTTTATAAACTTTCCCCTTTTGGTTCTCTCATTTTCGTTTCCGTTAACTTAAAATACTTAAGACCAAATCACAATCCCATGAGACTGAATAGTTTTGCATGCACTAAGCAGCAAATAATATTTCATGTGCAGATGCAGTTAGAGATATTCAAGTAAAGGTTTACCACTCTTGCATATAAAATTTATGGCTGAATACCAAATAAATAGTTAAAATTATGTCTTTCAGGAATATTGGATTAATTAAGTAAGAATGTAAGATAGTTCTTAAGTTAAGATTAATAGAGATATATAAACTATGAAATTTTTTTTGAAAAGAACTACATTTCTTCCATTCCATAAAGTTATTAATTTTTCGTTTAAACATAATGTTGCTTCTGAATAATATTATGTAATAGGGTTAATAAATGACATTTGATTCCTTCCACATTCCACCCTCCTCAAATTTATTTAAAAATAATTAAGTGGACGCCATAACAGGATCTTATTAGTAAGCATTTTGTTTATCAGTTTTGCTTGAGTATTGCACAACCTAAGCAAATTAATAATTGTAATGAACGTGAATATCTTTTTGGGGCGGGAGAAAATGGTAATTTTTTCTAACATTATTAATTGATTATATTTAATTGTACTTGATAAAATGTTGTTTGCAGAGCAGTTTTTCAAATGAAAATGCTATTATAATAAATTTTCCTAATTAGTGAAAGTTTGATAACAAAATAATAGAAATAGAGCAAATTCCATTCATATTCATTACATTCCTTATGCTTACATGTATTTTTGAATCGTACATTTTAAATTTTATAGAAATTTGTTCGACAGCATTTTCTTTGTTTAATTAGTTATAAATGTTAATTTTTTCATTGTTTTTAGCCCAAAGTAGAGTAGTAATATTGATATTAGGCAATTGCATGAAATTGTATTAAATTTTTAAACAAAATATGATAATTTTAAGAAACAACGGTATTTTTGTGAAATATTTTTCAAGAATGCATCATGTATTTTAAATTATAGGATTTGATTGTGCACTACAAATGAGAAATTTTAATTCATTTTATTGATATAGGATTAAGGAAAGTACAAAACATTCATATAAAATTATGAATGTGTGCCTACTCGTAAAATTTTGTTGAATATTTTGATAAAATTGAAGAAAATCAGATATCCCAAAAATCTTGCTAAAATCAATGAAATTGTAATATTACGAAAAATTGTGCCAGGTTGTGAGAAGTCACAGAACTGTTTCTTGTAATTTTGAATACAAAAATTTGATGCACCCTATTGGGTACAAAAGAATTTGGTTTTGTAATTTTTTGCACCACTTAAGGAGCTATTCATATTTTAGAAGGACCTGGTCCCTCTGTATTCGCTCTTACAAATGGGTATATTTTCGTTTATATGTATGCTTAGGAAGTACACAGGACTTATAATCTTGAGAATAACATGACTTTTGAAAAAGTCATTATACATTTCTTAAAGCAAAAATAGATTAAGTTAGAAAATCTGTTAATTAATTCAGAGAATGTGTGTTGGCCGTTGACCTATCCATTCCTTTGGTTACAACTACAAAATTTTGCATTCCAGAGCTGTGATTATCTCAACATTGAAGGATTTTGTTACGAATTCGTAGCAATTTTTTTTGCAGGAAATATAGTGCAAATTGAAAATGTCAATCTATCATTAATATTTTCATGATATAGAGCGTTTTCTATATTATTACAATTACTATGATATAATACCATAGTTTTTCCGGTACCCAAAGAAATAGAATTAAAAAAAATGTAGTTAAACTACTCAAAATTGCAAAAAATTGAACTTTATGAAGTTCTGATTTTGCTTAATAGTTAATTGCATATAACCTTCACTTTAGTCAATTATTTTTTCTCAACGAATCATGATTTTTAAGAAAAAGTCATTAATATGTTACTAATGATTTCGCATTCACATCAACACCATAAATTGCCGCATACCAGTCCCTTGTAGTGACGTGATCAGGCCTGGAAATTGGTCAAATTTTTTGAACCCAACCCAACCCGTCCACCTAAATTTGAACTGACTGCACCAAAACAAGCAAAATTTCATGTTTTCAAATATAGTTAGTTAACCAGTAGAGGAAAAATTACTGCTTTGCTATGCATTGGTTGTGATGCATGCGACAAAACAGTTATCTGTAACACAGCGTTTAATTGTTCAATGTATCGTTAGTAATTAATATCAACTTTATTGATTAACCCAACCTCACCCGCGGGTCGGGTCTACCCGTTTCCACCGCTGGACGTGATTGATATGCATATGTTCTTCTGTTCTCCCTAGAGGATAGAAATTTACTTACTACTTTGAAAATCGATTGTTTGTTAATAAGAGAAAGAATTCTGGACGTGTGGCTGTTCACACTAGGTGTAGATTCAATAATGAAATACGACGTAATAATTCAAAATTATGATTAATCTAACAGTTTATAAGCTACTGCTAGAGGTATCTACTATAAATGAAAAATTTATATCTGCTAAAATCAAATTGTTTTTGCCGAAGATGTTAAATAATTAGATTAGGCTTTGATAGTTAATTGTCGAATGATTTAAGTGTTTTACTATAAATTTTTTATTGCACTATGTTTCTATAGCATTCTGTGTACATGTATAGTAATGTAGTAATAAGAAAAAGAATGATACATTACATTAGTCTGTATAGAATCTTAGGGAAATCTCGGATCAACAGAACGCAATGTTTGTCGACCATAGAGAACCGACAAAAGATCTGAAACAGACCACATCTAGCTCTGTTTTCCCTCTCATTTTGTCACAAAGTTATTTTGTTTACATTATTCAAAAATAAATTTGCTTTCATCGAGTTAGCTTTGTCATGATGAAGAACCTGGCATAATATTGGGCACACTGTTTGGGTCAAGATTAGAGCTAGGATACATGTTAGGCTTAGGTAAGAATTAGGGTTGTCTTGGGTCAGGGTAGAGGTAAGGTTAGTGCATGGGATTAAGGTTAAGGTTATCTCTAGGATTGGGACTATGTTTAGGGTTATAATTATTGTGTTGAAAAATTAGTATATTTTTGCAGAGATGGAATTGGATTCAACATTTTAAGATCCAATCCTAATTTTTAAAAAAAAATTAGTTTTCAATCCGAAACGGATCCGAATTTAAATAATTATGCTAACAATAAATAAACATGGACTTAAAAAATATTCATGTTTTTTTAAATTCCAATAGAAAATTTTAAGAGCTTGAACACTATCTTTAGATAAAACATAGACATATACTTACGAAATAGTGCATACAAATCAACATATTTCTAAGCTTTGTAAAAATCTAGTTCCTAAAATTGTCATAACCATAATCATAATATATTTATAGATTTTAAATTGTTGAGTTTCTTATAGTATTACCTCCGGTATTAATTTTTTATGTTGAAATTCAAAATTAACCACTTTAAAATGTCACTATGAATTGAAGTTGTTTCAAACAAGATAAATTTACTTCAGAATTACAGCTAATTCGATGAAAACAAGAATCGTATAAACAATGGCAAATTAAAGAACATCCCCAAAAATTTATATTGCAAGACATTAAAAAAATTGTTTTAGAGTGTATTAAAATCCATGATAGAAAAATTCAGTTTTCAAACAAAATTTCAGATCTAAATATAAATTTTGAATTTTACTGAAATTGGATACTAAATTGGATTAAAAGTTTTAAATTATTTAACATCAACATTAAATAAATTAATAACCTATTAATAGTATGCCGAAGGTATGGTTCCATAAACATTTTTGTATTAGTGATTACAATAATGACAAACCTTCTGTGTACTAAGTTGATCTTGGCATTGCAAGTTGCTTAGAGTGCATATTTAAATGAGATTTTTCGATTGAAGAGCATCCCAAATTATATTAGTATTTTTACATTTTGGCAGTGTTTGCAAAAGCTAAGGTATTCCACTTGCTTCTCTGTGTTCCATGGGCGCCGGCAGGGAGGGGCAAGGGGGGGCACTTGCCCCCCTGGATTTTCAAAATTATAATTAGTAATTTTATTGAATTGCTGAAGATTTTGCTGTTTTTCCAACTAAATAGAGAAAAATTGAGCCGACCGGTCAAATTTTAGAATTTTAGCTCATGAAACTTATATATATATGAAACTTATATATTAAACTGTATGATATTTATTAGTCAATACTTAAATGCCTGACTAAAAGGTAATAAAAGAATTGATGCGAGAAAAACAAATCGAAATAATAGCAGGGAAGCCAATTTAGCTATTTTACATCGATACGCGATAGATTTAGAATGTATAAACTCAGGGGCCCAGCTAACCGGGGGTACTGAGGGTGATGCCCCCCCCAAATATTGTTTCTCTAGGGGCAGCAAATTGAGATTGAATAAGTGATTTCTGTTTTCTTTTTAAATATAATTCTTGAATCTCTGCCATTACATTACTGAACATTTAAATTTGCCGCCATTACTTGTAAAATTGACTTTAACAAAATAAGTAGTGCATTAAAATAATAAAAATCACCGCCAAATGTCAGACAATGCTATGAATTACAACCGAATTCGAATCTAATTTCCACTCACCAGCCTTTCAAAACAAAATGAATCCCATCCCATTAATTGTATGACTACAGATTACCACTGATTGGCCAAGACAGTTAACGATCAATAGCATTTATTTACCCGCCAAACACACATCATTATAACACTTTGCTTTGCTGTTAACAGTTGACTCTATTACATTTATATATAAAAGTTGGGAGTGGGTATAATTTTAGACTATTTTAGTGGCTGAAGCAGTTAGTAGCAGTAAACCAGACAAGCTCATACTGTGTCATGTGCACAACACGCAGCCCTGGTTGAACGTGTTTATGAGCCTGCTATTGCAAAGGGGGCTCATCAATGCTAGACAAAAGCTGTGGAACATGGACATTAGTTTACTAATGTTTATGGCCAACGAGAAACATAGTTTCTTAGTCAGCCTTAATAATGGCTGCATACGGTTAGGTGAGATATGTAGTTATTATATTTAAGACCATGTACCTAATACATATTCCTCATTGCAATTTGAATTGAGCTAAGATGAGTTGAAATACAAAAATGGCCAAATTATTGCTAATATAGGAATTCATTTATATAACTGCTATTGTTTTGAAGCTAACATTATTTATAGAAACTAATATACACATACCAGACTTGTCAAATTTGCTAATGCACCCCCTCATATATTTTTTCTCGCTGGGCCTCTGTATAAACTATATAATTAATATTGACTTAGTCAAAACACAGGCCAAATCTCTCATAAGCGATGGATATATAGTCAATTTAACTATATATCCATCGCTTATGAGGGATTTGGCCTGTTTTCTTTGTTTTATTTATGACTAAATAACTATTAAGTACATTGTTGCTTAAACCCTTTTACTTTTACAGCAATGGACATACGGAAATATCTGAAGTCAAGCAAGTTAGATACAAACCAAAATAATGAAACCATAGAAGAGACTGGGGAAAGTACGAGTAAGAAGCAGAAGACTTTGCATTTCGCAGCAGAATCTTCATGTGATTTAATGAATGCTGATGCTGTCGATGAAACTTGGTCAGAATTCGATATTGGACATCATCTTGGACGAAACACGAAAACAGGCGATGATATGAAATATAATATGTTGACTAAACCCTTCAAGCCTCAGTTGACATATGATTTCAAAAAAGATATATCCGAAATCTCTAAGAGAAGTTTCAGACATGCTTGGTTAGCACAATATTCTCCGTGGTTAGCCTACTCACCAAAATTGAAAGGTGCACTTTGTATATATTGTGTTTTATTTCCACAGACTGTGCATAGAGGAATTCAAGGTGCATTCATAACTAGTGCTTTTACTAAGTATAAGGATTTTCATGAAGCCGCAAGAAAACATATATCATCCAGATGGCACGTTGATTCTACTAGTGATGCTGAGAACTTTATGGCTGTTATAAGAAATCCAAACAAGGAGATCATATGTCAGTTAGATTCTTCTATCGACAAACAGGTTAAAGAAAATAGGGAAAAACTATTCTCAATTGTTTCAGCGCTCTTATTCTGTGCATCAAATGATTTGGCTATCCGAGGGAAAGATGACAGCAAAGGAAAATTTCAACAGCTTCTCAAATTTCGTATTGAGGCTGGTGATATCATTTTAAAACAACATTTTGAATCTTGTGCCAAAAACGCTATGTACACATCGCATCAGACACAGAATGATTTGATCAAAATATCGGGAGAGTTGATAAGAAGTGAGCTTATTTCTGACGTCAATAAGTCTCCTGGTTTTTCTATCTTAGCCGATGAAACCACTGATATATCTGGCACAGAACAATTGTCGATTGGGGTGAGGTTTGTTGATATATAGACTGAAAAAATAATACGAGAAGAGTTCCTTGGATTTACTCCACTAACAGACATGAGTGCAACAGGTATATCAAATTCTATTACCAATCAATGGAAAGAGTTTGGTCTTGATCTAGATAAACTTGTGGGTCAAGGGTACGATGGTTGCTCTGCTATGGCTGAAAGACAATGGCGTTCAAGCGAAAATTCGGCACCCGTATCCTAAAGCTGCTTTTGTTCACTGTTCAACACATAGGCTGAATCTTGTTGTCAATGATCTAAATGCTGTGCCATCAATTCGAAATGCTATTGGTACAATTAAGTCGATTATAACATTTTTCCGAGAAAGTCCAAAAAGAAGTGCAATGGTTCCCAACATTTCTTTATCAGAAACTCGATGGACCGCCAAATACAAGAGCATAAGAATTTTTGCTAGTCATTTTGATGAAATTTACAATCAACTGGAAAAAATTTCTACAATGGAAACTGGATCAGGACGACAAATTGCACATCAACTATTGTGTGCCACAAGCTCATCTACATTCCTATTTTGCCTAGCGATTATATCTTATTATTCAGCTATTCTTGAACCAGTCACACAAGCCCTACAAGCCGTTCAACTTGATCTCCTGCAAGTGCAAGAGCACGTAGAAAATTTGCTACGTGTAATAAAGGATCATCGTAGTGAAGCAGAAGAGCATTTCAGAACTGATGTTTTTGACAAAGTCACATTGCTAGCTCAAAAATTAGATATTGATCTCTCTGTCCCACGGCAATGCGGAAGACAAATTTATCGAAAAAATTTGGAAATAGATGATGTTGAGCAATATTTCCGTGTGAGTGTGTATGTTCCTTATCTTGATTCTCTTATTAATTCCCTGCAATGTCGATTTTCTAAAGAGAATAGTGCACATTTTAATATTTCCTCATTGCATCCTAAACATATGCATACAATAAGTCATGGCAACTACCGAGAGATGATGTCAACTGTCACTCAAATGTATCACATTGATAACTTTGAGTTTGAAGCGTTGAGTTGGTATGATTACTGGGATAAATCAACAGATCAATGCAATGATGAATTTGCTACACTGCTAGCGCGAACTGAATTCTATCCCGCCGTACGAGAGGCATTGTTAATTCTTCTCACACTGCCAGCAACGACGTGTACTGTTGAGAGGTCCTTTAGCACACTGAGAAGAGTAAAAACTTGGCTGCGATCAACGATGTCAGATGAACGTCTCTCTGGTTTATGTATGATCAGCGTGCATCGTGAAAAAATAAATAAAAATAAACAAATATTCATTGAAAAGGTGATTGAAAAATTTGGAAGTGAAACCAGAAGGCTTCAATTCCTTTTCAAATAAAACATTGTAATTTTCATGTTCATTAAATAAATGAAATCGGCTGATATGTCTTTTCCAAATTATAATGTTGCCTATATTCAATAACTAAATGTGTCAGTTTTACCATGCAAGTTAATATAATAGTATAATATTGAAATTAAACTTAATAAATTTATAAAGATATAAGACTTTTTGTCATTTTAATTTGTGAAAAAATAAATCGAAGCTAGATGCGAAATTTCGGATTATGAATTTTCAGTTTGATATATTCATATGATTCTGCCCCCCCCTGGAAAATTTTCTGCCGGCGCCACTGCTGTGTTCTGTGCTTTTTCTTTGACATGCATATTAGAGAGAATCATTTTTAGAATTCTGCTCTTCCATTTGCAAATTTGTACAAACAAATGTTTTTGGTTGCTTTACTATTTCATTTAATGTGATGGCTAACATGAATAGCATTTTCAGATGTGAAATATTCGTCACCAATTTTATAAGTTGTTGAAAAGAGTACCGCGGAACCTGTTGTATGAAGAATGAAATTCAATTACAAAATTTCACTTAGATTGAGATTATTAATCCACTTAAATTGGGATTCAATGTACAAATACACAAGTTTTAAAAATTATAAGATCCGAAACAAATCTGAAGCTTCTCAAAATGAAGATCCGATCCGTATCCGATCGGATCCGACTCCATCTCTAAGTTACTTGGCTGGAGAAGAGGTAACTCAAAAGCACCAATTTTTCAACAGCCTCTTCATTTTAAATGTAGATCTCCTGGACGTATTATATAGTACTATTACATAATAAGCGGTGAGCACTGGCGTACAGAATGTAGTTGAGAGCACATTAGAATTAAACGTGGAAAATCTTGTAAATTTCTTTGATAATTCTTAGTTGTTTGTTTCTTTCAACAATCTTGGCAGTTCATAAAAAATTCAAAAAACATTTTTTTGTAGATTGCTTTCAAAGCCCTTGGACGCTACATTAACAAGAATTTTGGTGGAATTCATTCACAGACTTCCAATATTGATTAAAGAGCATTAATATGATTTTTTTACCATATGTTGCAAGATGCAAAATAACCACTGTAACTTGTTCAGAACTTTGATGAATTTCATTTTTTCTATGCACACACTAAATACCAAGTGATTTGAAACAGTGCAATTTTTAAGTACAGCAACAATTAACAGTCCCATGTGGCTCTCAGTGGGCATGAGCTACCTTAAAAATGGCCATTTAGTAGTGGTTGCACTCAATTGTAAAATAGATTAGTGAATTTGTAATAAGGAACTCCTCTTTTCAATATCGATGTTTTCGATTGTAATATGGAAGTGAAAAATGCAATATAGAAAATACAATTTGTAATGTAGACGTCAAATATTTGTAATGCAAATGTCATTTGAAAAAGGTAAGTCATCAAATTTATGTGTTGAGAAATACAAATTATGTTCAAAATACATGTTCATATAACTTTTATGATTCTTGTAAAATATAATTATCATCATAATTTACCTTTTTCTACATGTAGTGACATCCATATCACAAATATCTTCTTTCTACAATACAAATAGTATTTTCTATACTACATTGCTCACTTCTATATCTAATGCTTTCGATATTGCAACTAAGAGTTCCATATTACAAATTGGAAAAGATGTAGTGACTATTAGAATTGGTAACACTCAGCATTTGGTAGGAATAGTATTAACATAACGCCAATTTGCTTATTAGTAAATTCTACATTGCTTCTCAAATTTTTTAAATTGAAAAAATTGAATGTCAAACGTTAATTTCAAATTTCTAATTTTTTACCAATAAATAATAATGAAATCTTAGAATATTATATTCATGTAAATATATCAACTATGGAATAAATATTTTATTGGAATTTTTGAAATTCTAAAAATTGACGTTTCAAAATTATAGTTGTTCTCTAAGTGATAAAATATGTCTAAATTTGTTTGCTTGTTACCGCAGTATATTTAGAAAATGACTTCAAGTAAAAGTAAACTGTTTCATTATTAAAACTGTGAATTTGTCTAAGTTGTTTGAAAGATTAGAAATTTTTCCAAGATTCTTTAAAATATTTTGCAAGTATTTTCAATACAAAATTTAATGCATTAACAAGACAATTTCAAATTTCATTAACTTGGCTAACATTGCAACATCCTTTTACGCTCTCAACTGTTTTCTGCTTATTTGCATGCCTTTTTATCTGACTTCTTTTTATTCATTATAATTTACTCACATTTATTTGTTATTAAACACAATAAAGAGAGACATTTGCTAAAAAAAGATGAGATCTGATTAATAAATGAGTAAACCGTAGTGATCTAAAAATCAGAAATTTAAAACTGTTTAACAAAATATTGAAGTTAAATTAGAAAATTGACTAGAAATTCCAAAAACATTACAAGAAAACTCCAACTCTATAGCAATATTAAAGCATTCTGTGTTTATTCCATCTGTGTTTCTTTCAAATGTGCAGTCACTTCAGTATAAAACAGATGAACTTTATGCAGCCGTTTCTCAATTGAATTTTCCGGATATTCTATTGCTGACCGAACCACATTCGTCATACATAATACTTGATAGCTCTGTTGCTTTACCAGGATATGAAATTATACGGAATTATCACATTAATTGCAGTAGTGATGAATCTGGTGGAAGAGTCATGATTCAAGTTAAAAACGAAATCCACTTTTTTGAATTTATTCCAATATTAAATGACACGAATAATATTTTTACAGATATAAAAGGTCTTTGCGCCATTATCAATATGCCAAAAACCCCGAGTGGAATCCGTGGTTACATATGTGGAGTGATTTATCACCCAGACTGGAGCTCTAAGGATGCTAAAATAAAAAATTATACATTCGTCACATATGCGACCAGATTGTCCAAAAATTTTCCAAATCATTGCATTTTAATCGATGGAGATTTTAGCCAACTAAAAAAGTTAGATTTCATTTATCGTGAAATTCAGTTATATTAAATGGTAAAGTTTCCAACTTATGGCTCCAATAATTTGGATAGAATCTTTATAAACTATCCACCGTTTTTTCACAAACCAGTATCTTTAACAAGCATAGGCGGTTGTCGACATATCTCAGTGTATATGAAATCTCTTTATTTATTGCCTAGTGTGGAGTGGAAAACCTTCAAGTGTAAATCCCAAAAGAACAATAACATGTTTGGACGTTGTATTAGTTCTATCAATTGGAACTTTCTAGAAGATAATTCATACTCTTTTTTTATCAGTGGAAGACTTTTTCTAACATTATTAGTCAAGCTTTCGAATACAGATTCCCAATTAAGAGGACAATGGTGTACTCAAGGCATAAACCCTGAATATCTCACAATATTTATCAATTGATTAAAAAAAGACAAAGGGCTTTACGTACTGGAAACAAGCAACTTTACAATCAATTTGGTAATAAGGTCTGTCACCAAATTAAAGAAGCAAGGAAAAAGTATCTAGATAATAACATTTTAGAATTAAAGTCTGCTAAACCAAGAGCTTGGTGGAAATCTATCAAGAAGATGTGCGGTATGACCACTGGTCGTCTTAATAGAAAACTTAATGTTAGTGGTGATTTAGCAGAAATGAATGCTGAAACTCTGGAGCGAACAATAAATGATAAGCTAACATCAATAGCAGATAGTTATGAGACATTTTCTGAAGTAAGTTATCTCCCATGTCACTCAGACCTTAAGCCTATAAATACAAATGAATATAAAACTTTTTTAGTTATTAACTCATTAAATCTCCAGAAGTCACCCGCTCCAGATTGTTTTTGAAATTATATACTTAATTGGATACTGCATGACTTCAGTCATGAATTCGCGTTACCAATTTCAATTCTGCTAAATTCTTCATTTAGATCTTGTTGTCCAGATCCTTTTTGCAGATGTTTGCTTTCTTGAAAAGAAATCGCCTGTCACATCATTGATTACCGACTTGAGACCAATTTCGTTAACTCACTCCATATCCAAAATAGCAGAAAAATTTATTCTAAAAGAAGAATTGCTGACTAAAATCCAAAAATATCAATCCTAAGCAATTTGGGGTAGTCCCGAAAAGATACACTATTATTGTTCTCCTTGATGCTGTACAACAGTGGATAAATGAAATTGAAACAAAAGATACTTTTATTCGAATTTTTCTATTTGAGTTAAAAAAAGGCTTTTCTATTTTATTATCTATATCCAATTTCTATAAAAAGACTTACCAATATAGGAGTGAATAGCTACACAGTAAATTGGATAATTTAGTTTTAATTAATCGCCAACAAAGACTTAAGTTATAACATGTGGAACAACGTCGTTATGGAATACGTTATGCTGGGGTGCCAAAGAGAACTATATTAGGTCCTTGGCTCTTTATCATATTTATTGATTCCCTTTTGCGTGATTGGCCACAGAGAGACAAATATGTTGATGACACGACTGCATGAGATGTATGCAGTCGGAGCTTTCCTTCAATGTCCAATGTTTTAATGAAACTTCGTAAAAGAGTGGTCAACGATTCTTTAATGCAATAAAACACCACCAAAACTAAAGAACTAAAAGTTTGTCCTTTGAGAAAATTTGATTTATCACTTGAAATAGAATTAGATGGGAAATTAATAGAACGCAAAAAAGAAATAAAGCTTCTAGGTGTTTTCTTCCAAAGTAATTTAAAATGGAACGCTAACACCAACTACATTGTTAAGAAGGCAGCAAAGCGGTTACATTTCATGAATTTGCTCAACCCCAGTGTTTGTGAAGTGAAGGAATTAATTAATTAGACCAATACTCGAATATTGTTGCCCACTTTGGCATCATCTACTTTCAAATTCCCAATAAAAAACAGAATTAATTCAGAAACGTACTTTCAAAACAATATTGCCGAATAAAGATTATAATACTATATGCAAGGATCTCAATTCAAAAACTTTATAGAATCGTGGTGAAGAAATATGCAAAAGATGATGGTATGAATTAACGAATGATGAAAACCATCCAATGCATTGGTTACAGCCAATTGTCAAAAAGTTAAACTACCATTTACGAGATGCTCGAAAATTCGTCTCAAATAACAGCCGACGGAACTAATTTGAGGAAGCATTCTTTTGCAAGTGTAGAAAGTCGAACAGAAAAAAAATATACTACTCCATATAATTTAAAATTTGTTTTGTATATTCGACCCTAGCTCGCAAAGGCAAATAAACTATCATTATTATTATTACTATTATTATTATTATTAATCACCCGCGCCTTAAGTCGCGTTGCTTCACTCAGGACGAAATTAATCAACACTAATTACACAGCGGCCCTTCGGCAACCTCCTGATTGCAACCTAATTAAGCGGCAGGTTATCAGCAAGAATAAATTATTTGAGGTGGCAAAGTCCGATCCAATTAAATCGAATTGGACCAATTATGAAAACGCCAAGCATGTAATTAAAAAACTTCGTAAATCAAATTATGATTCTAGAGTTAAAGATTATTTTAAAAAATTTAAAAAATCTAGTCAAAAATGGAATTTTGTAAGCAGAAGCATTGGAAAATCTAAAGGTTTAAATATAAACATTGAAGGGTTACGTGATGATAACATGATATGCAAGGATAAACGCAAAATTGCAAATGTATTAAACAAAAATTTTAAAAACATGGGTAAGTTTGAATTTGAATCAATCGGAAAAAAGATTTCTTCTAACACTAAAATTGATTGTAACCTCAAAACTGAATTTCACTTCAGCTTAATTTCACATTACGATTTAAAAAAGAAGTTCTTAAACTTGATGAAAACAAGTCATGCGGTTCTAGTCACTTGCCATATTGGATAATTAAAAAGTATTTTCATATATTTGGCGAATATCTTCCTTTAGCATTTAATCAATGTATTATTGACAATCAATTTCCAAATAGTTTGAAAATTTTTGATATTTCGCCGCTATACAAAAAAGGCGACCCATTAGATCCCAATAATTATCGTCCCATTAGTATTACTCACCCGTTTGCTAAAATATTTGAAAAACTTCTTGCAGCACAAATGTATAAGTTTATTAAGGAGAATCGCATTTATCAGAAAATCAATACGGATTCAGACCAAACTTCAGCACAACTAACACAATTTTGTCACTTACCAAAAAAACAAAATCTAATTTAAATAAAAAATTGTCCACAGCTATTGCATTTCCCGATCTTAGTAAGGCTTTTAATTCAATGAATTTTAAATTTTACAGTCAAAATTGTTAAATCAAGGCTTTAGCAAAGCAGCGACTAAGTTTATTCTTAGTTTTTTAAGTAATCGTAAGCAAAGAGTAAAAATTGATAGAATATATTCAAACTATGTCACAACGAATTTAGGCGTTCTCAAAGAACTGTACTAGGACCAATATTGTTTTTTTTATGTGAATAATATTTCCGAAACAATTTCTAATGGAACTATAAATCAATATGCCGATGATACATGTGTACTAAGAACCAGACAATTAACCAAAGACATCGAAGACCTAATTGTATATTTTAATATAAATAAATTGCAAATTAATGCAGATAAGACAAAATTTATCATCTTTTCACCGAAGGATCATAAAAAAATTTCCGAAAATATTAATATTACGATATGTGATAATGAAATTATGCAAAGCAATTCTGTTAATTATCTAGGAGTAGTAATCGACAAAGAAATGAAATTTAATGAATTCCTTTCCTTAAAATTACGAAAAATGGCAGCTGGTGTAAAATACTTATTTCATCTTAGGCATATAGGGAAATCATTTCATACAGAATTAATACACTAATTTATTTTAAGTCAATTTAATTATTGTTCTTTTTTATTTCAAAGTATCAACGCTCACAATAGGTCATCCTTAGCAAGAATATATAATTGGGCCTTAAGGTCACTAAATTTTATTGATAAGCATCAATCAGTCCATGAACTTCGATTATCTTATAATATTTTGTCTCCACTTTATTCTATTCAGTATCAATCTTTGTGTTTAACTCATAAGTTTATAAATGAATGCAATTCTCTAAATTTTCTACAACAATATATTCAGCTCAATCAAAGAACAAATAAAATTTTCAGTAAAATTAACAGACAGGACTCTTTTACATTTAATTCCTGCGCATTGTGGAATAATCTAGATGTTACTACAAAAATGGACCAAATTATAAGCATTTTAAGAAAAAAATTAAGAATTACTTATTGAATAAACAATCGTTATTGGGCATTTCCAATCAATTACGTGCATAGAGTCTGTATATCTAAAATTAGTGCCCTTTAAGTAATTGCGCATATTTATTGATTTTGTACATTTTATATATATATATATATATATATATATATATATATTTTAGTTTGTAGTATCTCCTTTGTTATTTTTTCAGCAATAAATTTGCTTTTACTCTTATTATTATTATTATCATTATTATTATCCTGTTCAAAAGTTTCTGATTGATTTTTATGTTGATTTCTTCAAAATTGAGAACCAAACTCCCAAAGCCAACACAGGTTGAAAGAATGTCTCCCCTTTCAATTAAGTCCATAAATAAATGTTTTTGCAAAAAATCTCTAGTCCAGTGTTCCCGATGCCACATTATCTGACAGCAGATAGAGAGTTTGTATTTTCTATTTACGAACAACAGATGATATTGGTAAATTTTTCCTTTCAGGATCATTAGACTACTGATTATTTGAACATTAGATATGAAGAGAATATGAATGGTTTTGTAAGAAATGCGAATTTTCACCAGAAATAGGTAATAATTTTAAGTATTTCCTGTGCAGCAATGCTCCTTACAGTAAAAAATGGTTTTGATTTTACAGCTTAGCTATGTTAATTAGGTCATTCTTCAATTACAAAAAATGATATTTAGAAAAAATTATTTTCTCAAAAAACGGATATATTAACACAAACTTTCTTTCTTTGTTTAAAATAGGTTTACAATATTTCCTATATCAACAGATCAACAGATGGATATGCACCAACTTTCCTGTTTTCAATGTATTTCTACAAGATTCTGAAAATCGAGCTCATTAAATTGGTCATTAGATAAGATAGGTAAACTATTTCTGGAGTCATTAACTGTTGAGATTTCTTAGCATAGTTAGTTCTCGTTTTATATCTTATTTTTCTTTTCAACGCATTCTTTCAAATATCTCCAGAAATTTCCAATAGGGTTAATGTCTGGAGAATTAGGAGGCCATAGTAAGATTTGAATGTAGATATCCTGAAATAATTTTTTGGTAAACCTGTGAAGTATGTCAGTTGCACCGCCCTGCTCCAGATCCAGCTGTCTGGATGGAATTGGTTTGCATACCTCAAGAAATCTTCAACCGCTTAACAGTACTTCCAGCTATTAATTGTTCCTGAACCATCCAAAACTATTAAATAAAACCTGTTTCAAAAATTTGAGTCATTAATTTTTTGAATGAAGGGTAGATTGACTCCTACTGAACTTAGGTGATTATGCATTTATTGTTGCATAGTACTAACTACTAACTGCTCCATTGTAAGCTGACTTTGAAAGCTTCAACAGATACACTCAATATTGCACATAGAGGACACTAGTTTTTCATTAAGCATATAGATGATGAAGTTGGGGTACATTGTCTTTTATTATTTAAGGAATTACATGGTTCTTGAAAATTTTGAATTATATAATGACAAAACACCTTTCTGTTCACATATTAATGCAAAAATGTTAACTTTTGATATTTTATCACAGGGGTTTTTTCCCATTAGAGGGCAGAGTCCTCTCTCACGAATGTTCACTTGAATATTCCAATATTTCTAAATTTAGTGGCTTGGAGAAAACTGCTTGAAAGGTATGAAAAAAATCAAAATGGTTGGAGTCATTAACTGTCCACTGGGCACTTTATTATTAACATTGAGCAGCCTATTGTATTTCTAAGCAGTAAACATTTATTTGGCAATGCACATATTGTAAAAAGGAGTTTTTACACCTAGAAGCAAATATATATTTACAAATAATTTTTAAAATTAAATTGTTTCCAGTAATTCTGTCAAATTTTCAAACAACAAATTTTTATGTCAACTAATTATCCCAAAAGAAGTATTTTTCTAAGGAACAATTATGTAAATTGAGTGTTTTTGAATACTTATTCAAGCTTATTGCTTATGACTAGTTTTTGATATATTTCCTGTGTCTTTGAAGTTTCTCTTACAACATACTTAGCGGTATTATGTACATATGCCATAGACATAGAGTATATATGGGAATTTCGTGTACGTAGTGACCAATATTTATACATATATACAAATATGTATACTACTTAAGTATTGGTTTTCATCAGTATGAATTTGTGACTTATTGGAAAAATCACCGGTCTGTTTGTGACAAAAATTGACAATGAAATCAAGCTATTTCTGCAGAAATTGTGTATTCGGATTATTCACACTGTGTTCTTACAAAAACAGATATAACCAGAGCTGGGTTACATTGATATATTACAATTTCTTAGTAACGAGCAATATAACGCATTATATTGATAAAATAGTGATTAGTAGCGTTTCACTATTAGGTATAACAATTCGTAACTTTATCCGTTAATTCTTCTAGAATAAATTAAATTACCATTTGACCTGGTTTTTCAATATTTTATTTACAGAATAAACATGAGCAGAAATATAGAAATGCATGATTTGGTTTAATCAATATACAACATGAAAATGGAAATATAAGAATGAAATATAATAGGTAAAGTGACGATTGCTGGTAATATTAACAAGTTACATTTTGTGAGTAAAACATTACTTTTTTCAAAGACAACTCAGTAATATGTAACATTACTTTTGGTTGTTATAAAGGCAATACAGAATATTATGTATTGCCTTTGTTGTTGTGTACACAACAAAACACAATATGTTGATTTTGTAGGAATTTTTACTTTTTTGTGTACACAACACAATATGTTCGATGGGACATAAAAATTTAGGCTCCCAAAATTTATTATTTTCCTTTGATAGAAAAAATCTGCTCATTTTACTGATATTTATTTTCAAATTTATTGACAAATTAGTAAGCACATCATTTCTATTTGTGCCATGTCAAGTCGGGTACCCGACTTCACCAGACCCAATTTTGGGAATCGGGTCGAGTGCAATAATTTGGATTCGAGTCGAGTACGGTCATGGAGCTGGTTCTGTCGGGAATGATAAACTGGATAAAATGCAGTATTATTTTTAACTAATGACGATATCTTAAATTATTTTACGCGTCCTTTAGTCTCGCAGATAAAAAAATCGAATTTATTATAAAGGTATATGTTCTAATATTTAATTATTGATTGATATTATGAGTATAAAATTAATAAAGGAATAATGTATGCCAAATTTCAGCATTAAGGGTTTGAAGTGCTTGAAACAACTAAAAAAATCTCAATAGATTTTCTTAAAATAAAAAATAGTCCAATAGTAATTTAAATATAGAATGTGAAGTGTCTGAAGTAATAGGTTTTACTGATGTAATGAAATTTCAATACAAATAGCTTTTGGTTGGTAATTGATATTTAATTACCAGAATTGGCTTATTCCCTGTATGCACTGCTCTACTTAATTATGTATACAATTTTGCCTATTGCTATTAAAGTTTTGTATTATAATTAATGGTAGTTAGTAAAAGTATGCTACAACTGAATAAACTTAATAAGTTACAGAATAATTATTCATATTCTAAAGATTTTTTGTAGACCAGCAATGTTTTTATTAAATAGAAAATTCCTACAAAAATTGGTAAGATCATTTGGGTTTCTCACATTTTTTGTAAGGAAATTGAAAATCTTGTTTGGGTGGAAGGAAATGATATTTTATTTATTGCACTTGATAAATTGTTCGCACATATTCGTATTATAGATCATAGTTTTTCTAAGCAATGGTGTAATTAAATGCTTCATATCTTAGAGAAAGAATATAGCAAATCAACGTTCTCAAGTATTTCCGTTAAAACATGTAGCCACATGTTGTTCATCTTCAGTTACGCCACATGCAGGATTTTTTAGTGGAGGAACACCTCAATCTTGATGAAGTGGAGTGCTGTGAGGAAAGCGGGACGAAAATATTCAAAACATCGATCCTAAAAAATGGATTACACCATCAAGAGTTTCTAAAGTTTGTAAATTTTCTAATGAAAAATTTTCAATTTACCAATACACAAAAACTTTGAAAATCGTAAGGGGTCAAATCCACCATGTCCCTTTTGCATACGCAACTGTCGTCAGTGATTATGAAGAAAAATCACATTCTGATTGCGCCCTTGGACTGAAAAGATTATATTCTATGGGATATGGAATCTCAAAATATTAACCTTATAAAAATGGTTTCTTTACCTGTTATAATTTCCATTGAAGCTTCATATATATTAATCATGGTGTACTGGATTTAGATTGCCAATAACCAATCAAATGCAATAATTTTATTGAAAATAACGTTTAAGTTAAGGAAATGTCATTTACATATATTTGAATTTCACTTAAATAAGAACTACTCTAAGTTATTTAGGAAATATTATTATCTTCAACCCGATTGGGAATTTCATATTTCAGCCCTATCCCACCTGATACATATTACAACTATGAATCAGTTTAAGGATCGAATGCCAAATGATCAACTTTGCTTACTGTAATTATTTTGAAAATAGACACCCATGTGATCACACATTTTCGTTCTCGTTTCCATACCGGAACAGTTTGTAAGATTTGGTTCTGTACACTTCTGGTCCCGTAATAAATTAAATGTGCTAAAATTATTAATTATAGTAATACTGAACTATTATACAGACATATTTTAGCTTGGCAAATATACTACTGCAATTATAATACAAAATAAAAGCAAATATTAATTTACATTGGTCCGGTAACGTGTTTTTTTGGTCACGGTCTCGCAGGATTCTAATTGAAAATCTATTTTTTGCTTAAAATATTTAATGTAAGAAGAATGGCTTAGTATTTGGGATCCTTGAGCCTCTCTTTTAGAGAACATCCTACAAACACATTTATAATTCTGTTGTGTTGTATGAAAACCTCCCACAACGACAAGCCTAGATATAGCTGTACCCAACTTTAGCCATATTGAATGCACTTACATAATATCTTAACTAAACAATCAAAATATAAAGTTAGAGAAAAACAGGCATAATTGTCATGCATTATAAACTTCCCAGTTTTTTATATGCCAATTGTTTTTGGTCTATTGCTAGAGACAAAAATTCCTGTAGGATTTGAAGTTTTATCGTATGCCATAATATGATATAAATGTATGAATATTATTTCCACATAAAATTAAAGATCTCTTTAATGCCAGAAGTCTAACAATAAAAATGGCGAAGAAGGCAAGTTTAATTCAAAAAATAAAACTGTGAAACAGAAGTCACTAAAGATATGTCTCATCATTTGGAAGCCTCATAATTCTTTGATGAGCGCTTAAGCTTTTTGTACAGAACGCCTGTTGTTCCTATGGGGGTTCCTTTTTCTTGTGCAAATTTTGATTATTATGCAGCAATAACCTCCAAACAGAATCAAAAACGCGAGAAGTGATAAGAAAAGTAATATACTAACATAAAAAAAACCGCCAAATGCTTTTGATAATTGCTGATATGTTTCTATCCAATAATCCAAGACACTGCAGCATTTCTTGGATGAAGGACAACAGTATGTATTAGAAGTTTCATTTAATGATTTTGCAATGCAGTTGCTATATTCTCTGCATTCAAATATAGAAGTGGAGATCTCTTTCGCCCTTAGCTTTTCCCAAATATAATCAGCCTCACTGCAACAATACGATATTCCTAATTGATTATGGCAACAGTAATGTTCATCGAATAACAGCATGCAATTGCTGCAGAAAAACGTCTGTGCGAAACTGAATCCAATTAAATTTACGCACGTGCATAGACAGAAAGCAAGCGACTGAAAATCTAGCATTGAAATAACTGTAGCACAGAATGAAAATTAGCAAATGAAGTATCCAATTAGAAAGCTTTACGTTTCCATAGTGTTCGTTCACTAGCACAGCGGAGTGAGTTATTGTGAGTAAACTATATTTTGCGCAGCTTAGATAACAGTACTAATCGCTAGCATATATTCTTGGAATAGAATATAATACACTCAGGGGCGGCTACAGAAAATTTTTTAAAAGGGACCGAATGTAGAATAAAATGCTAGGTGCATAACTGGGTACTACAAGAGAGGGCATAAAACTTTTGAATTTTCAATTTTTAAAATTCATCAATATGTACGGGCTTCACCACCATCTACGGACTTCAAAAATGGAAACATAGAATTCGTGCAATTTTTCAAGACTCAGCACATTTTTTTCAAATTACGCTTTAATAATGACATGTGTTTTTAAGAGATTCTGTCCTTATGCACTACAAAATAGACCAATGGTATAAGATTAAGTAAATTACAAATGTTCACTCAATTGTATGAATGTGTGCTTAGTTTTAATTTCAATCAATATTGTTGAATTTGTTGGTAAAATTAAAGAAAATCAACCAATTCAAAAATGTAGAGCTCTTGATAAATAAATAAATTCTAAAATTAAAAAATTGTGCACGGTTTTGATGTGGCACACAATTTTTTTTTGGATTTTTGGAATACGTGCATGGTGTTGAATTTGAGTACAAACAATTTGATCAACCCTATTGAGTATCGTCAAATAGGGCAAGTAGGAATTAGGAACAGTGTTGAGAAATAAAAATGGTAGACAAGAGGCAAATTCTATTTAATTATTGTACTCAAGCTTTGCTTAATATAATGTTTTTTTGTGTATACATTAATCACTATTTGTTTATATGCCACGGGGTAACCGAAGCTATGGTCATCTAATTTCATTAGTATTTTTTAAAATTAAAATAATTTAAAATTTTATGCTTAAATTAAAATACACCACAGAAATCACATGTGTTCCCATTCACCCCATCCAAAAGGGTGGATTAAAATACTTCTAAAATTTAAAACACTTTCTGAAAACTAAATATTCTTATTTTTATTGAAATGAAATTTCAGGATACATAGGACATATTATAGCGTAAAAATTCAATGAAATACACTTTAAAATACTAGATCTTTGAAAAAAACTTAAAAAACTGCTCCAATTCATTCCGTTTGAAAGTATTAAGGAATATTCTTTTGTGATTTATATTGTAACATTTTAATGAATTTTTCATATTTTAGAGGGGGGCGCTGCCCTCTCGCCTCCCCCTCTGTATCCACCCTTGAATACACTCATTCTTTTATATAAATTCATTTTATAAGAATCACAAAACTCAAATGTTAAAAAATGTTCAAAATTATTTAAGAATCAACCTGAGGCTTGAAATAGTAATTCAGGGATTTCTTAAAATCTAATGTACTGAGATGTTGGTAAATTTTTGGTTTTTGTGTATTTAATGCTAACATTAATATTTTCCTATTTTTCACCCATTCTAATAACGTTCAAACGTATATAATATTTGACAAATAAAGATAGTTCTCGACTCATAAGTTTTGTAAGTATGAAAATGTTGACTTTTGATACCTCCAATTCAATCTTATAAATACTATTTGAATTATGTAAGAATATTTTAGACATATACAAGAATTATTAAATAAATAACACTTGGCTCATATTGACCTAATCACTAAGAATCATTAAGGCTTGGCTCGATTTATGCAATCTCATAAAAAAAGAAAGGTTTATCATAAATAGAAGAAATGGCGCAACCAAGATGTAGTACTTGCACATATCTCAAGAAAGGCAATTAGTAAGTGCTCGCTTTTATAAAGAATACCTACCATATACGCACATGATCAAAAGCAGGGCAAATGCATTGGGTTTGTTAACAGTAGAAAGTCCAATGATTCTATATCTTAAATTCATGCAGTTGTCAGAATTGTGGCATTCAAGTAAAACTAATGAAAACAAAGCAAATGAAAGAAAAGTGTCAAAAGAACAAAATAAGCTGTTTTCTATATAAATTCTCATTACATGAGGCATTACAAATGCATTTAAGATGTGCAAAGTGGTCAAATTTGACCGCTCAGACTTTCTAGTGTTAAATTGTTTACTTGGCAAGAATTTTCAACTTAATGAAACTTAATTAAACTAAAACAATGAAATATAGAGTCTTATTAATCAAAAATATCAGCAAACAATTCAAACAAATAATCTAATCCAAAGACCTCTTATAAGACAAATGACAAGAGCTGCCAGTCCTGTCAATCGATTTTCATATGAATATGCTATTTTTCAGATAAATATTAGGACGTCACAATGTGCTGAAATGGGCATAGTTGCCATAATATTGAAAGTTTATTAATTTGATGACCACTTTGAATATCGTGTGGTCAAGATTACAATTATAGCAATATTGTGCTTTTGGGAACTAACTTGATAGCTTAAAACATCTGGCCAAATACAATATTTGTATCATTCCTCATTTGTTGTAGTACACTTATTAACTCCTTAACGGGATTTAATGCAGCCTATATATTAAAATTCGTTTGGTTTACTACTGTTGGGTCTATACAAAACCACTTAACTCTATTGGATCTGGGCTTTTGGGCTTCTTATGCGTGGATGGGTTTATGATATTAAATTTATACTTTGCACAAATATTCTGCATATCAGCACTACAATTTGAATATTCAGAAATTTAATGCCATCATTACTTTAAGATGTCATCCAACCTAAAAATATAGGGATTTTTGAAATATATGAAATATGAATTAGTTTTAACAATTGAAAATAATAGAATTCATTAGAATTCTTTCCTAACTCATCAATTATGATTTTCATGATTATCTTATTTTTTTCACCCTGACAATAATAATTCTTTTTTGCAAAAATATGAACTATACCTCGGGTTTAAAAACAATACCATGCATAACATGAAAATATATTTAGAAAATTATTTATTAGGACGTTATGATATCCAATAAAAACTAGAAAAATCACCAAGTCTCGGTACGATGCTACATAACTTTTTGAGAAATAATCAAAACTTTAATAAAGAAAGGAAATCCTCCCACTCTTCCCCTCAGGTCGAAGAGGGTTAACTCAAAACATTATTTTAGATATCAGTATGAAAAGTAGCAAACAATTATTGTATAATAACATAATATGAATAAACAATAGAAAGCCATTATTCATTGAATTTGCGTTGCATTTATCAATTCTATCTTTTTCCATTTTCAGTAATTGTTAAAGTATATATTGACAATTATCTTGTTTGCAGACAAAGAAGTTGTTAGCTGATGATTATATATGTTTTTAAGTAATCATTCAATTGACTGAAGAAACCTATAAGTCCATCAATTACCAATATCCTTGAATTTATAGTGTTATAAATATCCATGAATTGTCCAATTTCAATTATGATAGGTACACAGGCCAGTTTATAACAGTGAAATGCAACAGATGGTTATCGGAGTCCAATCATATCCAAATTATAAACAACAGGCTGCGAAACTAAAAAGTCTATTGAACGAGTCCAGGGATGCATTCGCCAAAGATGAAAATGATTATAGACATCGAACATTATATTGATACTGCTAATGAGAGACCTCCGTACAAAATGAGATCTAGAATGCCTCAACAAGTACAATAAGAACTATAGAGTGGTAATCTTCTTGTTCTCTNTAATGCCATCATTACTTTAAGATGTCATCAAACCTAAAAATATAGGGATTTTTGAAATATATGAAATATGAATTAGTTTTAACAATTGAAAATAATAGAATTCATTAGAATTCTTTCCTAACTCATCAATTATGATTTTCATGATTATCTTATTTTTTTCACCCTGACAATAATAATTCTTTTTTGCAAAAATATGAACTATACCTCGGGTTTAAAAACAATACCATGCATAACATGAAAATATATTTAGAAAATTATTTATTAGGACGTTATGATATCCAATAAAAACTAGAAAAATCACCAAGTCTCGGTACGATGCTACATAACTTTTTGAGAAATAATCAAAACTTTAATAAAGAAAGGAAATCCTCCCACTCTTCCCCTCAGGTCGAAGAGGGTTAACTCAAAACATTATTTTAGATATCAGTATGAAAAGTAGCAAACAATTACTGTATAATAACATAATATGAATAAACAATAGAAAGCCATTATTCATTGAATTTGCGTTGGTTTTATCAGCTCTATCTTTTTCCATTTTCAGTAATTGTTAAAGTATATATTGACAATTATCTTGTTTGCAGACAAAGAAGTTGTTAGCTGATGATTATATATGTTTTTAAGTAATCATTCAATTGACTGAAGAAACCTATAAGTCCATCAATTACCAATATCCTTGAATTTATAGTGTTATAAATATCCATGAATTGTCCAATTTCAATTATGATAGGTACACAGGCCAGTTTATAACAGTGAAATGCAACAGATGGTTATCGGAGTCCAATCATATCCAAATTATAAACAACAGGCTGCGAAACTAAAAAGTCTATTGAACGAGTCCAGGGATGCATTCGCCAAAGATGAAAATGATTATAGACATCGAACATTATATTGATACTGCTAATGAGAGACCTCCGTACAAAATGAGATCTAGAATGCCTCAACAAGTACAATAAGAACTATAGAGTGGTAATCTTCTTGTTCTCTAACTAGAAAAAGGAATGGAAAACACACATTGTTTATTGATTTAGCCGCCGGATACTGGCAAATTCCACTTTGCGAATTATCTAAATAAAAAACACCATTTCTGGTAG
>CABFPE010000077.1:1103935-1121107 GCA_900660155.1 Hofstenia miamia
GATCTTAATATACACACATATATATATATATATATATATATATATATATATATATAGCACAATGGTTATTAGTTTAAATAATAATAAAAAAAGTCTTCATTAGGACGTCGAAAGCAAAACAATACAAATGAATAAAAATGAAGTTTTTCGGCAACGAGGACAGTCAGGAGGTTAATGTGTATGGAAATCAAAAGTAAGGATCAGCGAAGAGGAAAAACAACAGAAGTTGGAGGTTTGAGTGTTACGATTAAAAAACGAGTGACAAGTGCAATATTTCTTTAAATGAAGAACAGAGAACGTGACAACACTATCAGAGCGAGTAGAGTGTGAATTCGTGAATGTTATAAAATCAAATGCCTCAAGGTCCAAATTGCGAGTCAGTAAACGATTGAAGAGGAAATCACAGGCATGAAAGTGAAATTACAGCGGGACTGGAAATTTTTTCAGAGTATCTTTGTATGGTAAGGGAGAGAATGGAACAAGGCACGATATGACCACCATGGAGAAGCAAAGAGAAGATAGCACAAGGAATGGACTTGAACAACGACAATTTAACAATTGATGAGGTATTGAAGGGAACATTACGAAAAAGGGCAAAGTGTGCGGAATTAGTTTTACAGAAAGACAAAGACAAGACCAGTCCAATTTAAGTTGTAGGACTAAGATCAAGATGGTTAACAGAAGACCAGAAGACCAAATAGAAAACAGCACAAGATCAGATGAGATATTGGAGGCAAAAAAACCGCAATTTCATTGACATGCTCAAAATCACTAAGTATTGGTGCTTCAAACACTATAATAATCATAATTTAATAAATGTGGTGACATTCCAGATAGAATAAAACTTTAATGTTTGAAAAACAAGTCAGCAAAGGTTAGGAACTTTAGATTGGCTATAGCAAACGTTACCGAAAAAACTATTACAACGCAAATATTAATATGCTACAAACAATTATATATTAAAATGAAATGAAATATAGGGCATCCTTAAATTAGTAATGATTGATTCACTAAACAGACGCTACTAACCATATATAGTTAACCAGAATCTTTGCCCTAACAATAACCCAAAATTTGATTATTTTTGAAGCAGCCCGAAGAAGTAAACATATAAAATTTTGTGGTGACAGCTAAACAGTTTAAAAATTAGAAATCTTTTCGCGAGTACATTTAACGAATTCCAATTTGTTTCAAATTATTTCGGAGTGATTTGCTGACAACCTTTGGAATTAATATAAAATGCAATAAGAAGCTTAGCTATATTACATAGGAGTAATATATGTCTTTGATTGGTTAGTACTATTTCACACAACTAAATTTCAAGTAAGCCTAAAATTTATTGCAAATATGTGACGGGTCAAGTGAAAAGGTGGCTGAAATTAACAGGAAGCATTTTGAAAAAAATGAGTATAAAGTTTGTAGGCTTCTTGTAAACCTATGTCTTACAGTCAATATAAATAACATAATGTTTTAGACATTCAATGCCATTGTAATACATTGTTCATGTAGTTCATTTAGTTTTGTTATATTGCTTTATGTTTGTTCAATGCTTGAGAATTTACTATATGTTACACTTCCTTGATAACAAGATATATACTGAACAGGAAATAACTTATCTATTAGAATGTCAGTAATTAAAATCACAAGAAATTACACAATAACTTTTCAATAACTGAGCAACTAGAAAACTCAGTTTTTATAAAAAAAACCCCTTCAGCCACCTTTTCATGTGGTCTGTCACATATATTATTTAACATACACTTTGCCCCTAGAAATCTAATGGTGGTCATTCATAAAATTTGAATTCTTGAATAAATTAAGAAAATTAAAACTTCATAATATGAGTTGATTAAGTTTTCTTGTCCTTGCAAAAAATTATCTATTATTAAAGAGCTGTTTAAGATATAAAACAGCATAGCTATTTGATTGTTTTTAGTGTTCTTACAGGTTGCTACAAGAAACTCATCCTTTAAAAACCCTTAATAATGAACTGTTTTAGATTCAGTTTTGTATGGCTGACATTTTTTGCATATCTGCATTTATTCATCCTTGCTAATTTTAATATTGGTTATACACACTCAGTAATGACAATCTCTCAATGAAATTGGACTAACTTGATTTTGTAAAATGTGGCATTTCAGGTTAAACATTTCTGATAATTGTTCATAGTAATTTTTGAACCATTGCAGAATACCTGTTATTTATTTACTTATATTAACAATGGTGAGTTGTTGTTTGATTTACCAGTTTTTGTTCATATTGTGGCATTGGTGAGAAATCAGCATGTGTTCCTAAAATTCTATTTTGAGTTGATGTGTGGATTGACCAATGCCACAAAATAATTTAATTTTGCTGTTATACACTATCCTAATATAAATTAAAAGTAAAACAGGAGATAATGTTGAGGAAGAGTGGCCACAATCAGCTGACCTGATACAGAAAACATTTAAGAAGAGTCACATAAGACTAGATCTCTAATTGATTAAGAATAAAGAAGTCCTAAATCAATTAGTAGTGAACCTAAGTCTATGTAAAAATAACTTAAGCTCATAGCATTTCTCATCTCATGCAACTTAGGTGAAAGCATTAATAAAAATATTTATATTGAATGACAAGCAGTTCAACAGCCCTAGCCATACACCTAACCTATTGTAGAATCACTTGGGTGATTCTAGCAAACAAGAGAACACTGTGAAACCATTTCTCTATTTTCAGATGCTTGGGTGTCTTATATTTAATTCGTATTTACAATATTTACAAACATGAAAACAACTAATCAACATGAAAAGTGTGTGATCTGGCCAATAAATAACAACAACTACTGACTGATGTTACACTATGTTAAAGGAAAACAAGCCAGGTGAAGTTGTAATGTGGCATCAGTATGGAAATCAGCATCAATAAAACACCAGGATTTGCTGATATCTCAATAATTAACAGCCTGACTCCAGAGCCAAATGAGCCTATTCCTAGTAAAAGTTAAAGGTAGGTGGGAGATCAGGTAAAGGAAGGGTACATGGCCACACTTGGTCAACCTGAAACAGAGAACCTTATCAGAAAGAGTTGTTTTAAACTGAGCCCTAATTTAAAAAATTTAAATGAAGAGAGAGAGAAGCCCTAAAAGTTCTTGAGTACAAAGTGTACCCAACATGCTTGAAAAACCTAAACTCAGTGCAGGCCTCAGCTCATGCAATTTAGGTGCTTCAATAAAATATAAAACATAATGAATGAGAAACAATTGTGTAAAGCCCTATTCCTAGACTTGCTGAAGTGCCATAGTGATGGACTTGTAAAGCTGTACCTGAACAAAGCACTCTCAGCAACAATCAGAAAATTAGAAAAGCATTTTTAAGAAATTATGTACACAACAAGAATTAAGCAGTGAGTAAATTCTATTGAATATTGTTTAAAGAAAAGAAAACAGGTAATGTATAAACAAAACATAGCACTAAGGCATACTGCAAATACTAGCAGGTGCCTTGTAACCTTTTGTATGGCAATAACTAAAACCAAAAATACTGTGTGGCAGAAATTTTAAACATTAAAAAATAGCACAGTTTGTCTAATCTTAATATGTCATTTGAGGCATTTACAAATTTGTTAAAATAGTGTACAATTTAACATTTCATAATTTTGAATTATTAATTACAAAATGTTTGTTAATGCAGCAGGTGATTGTAGCATAATCCAAAGCATAATGCTGCTAAAAGAAGAAAAGGATGGATGATTAGTCAGAATTTAGTGATTAAATACAATTTAGATTTATGTATCATCATTATGTTTGTAAAATGCAACCAAGAAACAATATAGCAAATTAGTACTTGTCAACAAATAATTTGACAAAAAAAAGGGGCAATAGCACTTCCATTATTTTTAGCCATTTTGGCAGATGATAGAATTTAAATTTCAAATGACAGGTAATTTTTGAATTTAACTATAAATAGAGAGAAAATCAATTTGGAAACTGTTAAAGTAAATTCTTTGAAAATCTCATCTTTAGATTTCTTTCAGTTTGCTTATTACTAAATCATGTCAAGCTAAACAATAGATGCATTAGTAGTGGCTTGGGCACACATCAGGACAATTTGAGGGTCCTTGATCCAAGCCATGAACCTGCATTTACATTAGGGGTATGAATAGGAGTTTTTCTCTGTTTTGCTAACTATTGATTCATTCATTTGCATGTATCAAATAATTTATTTTCAGAGATAAGCCTAGTTAGCCTACCATAGGTTATATTTATATTACATTATCTTGACTAATTAGGTGACCTATAAATAGACTGATAAATAGACTGAGCATGTACTGTTATCTAAATGTAAGGTAGGAAGCTGCAAGTAACTGTTTACTTTGTTTATCTATATTAATTAAAGCCAATAGTTTTTGGTAATGGTTGAAGTAATATTTATTAAGCAGCTAGTGACACTGCCAGGTTGCAGGTAATGGTTGAAGTAATATTTATTAAGCAGCTAGTGACACTGCCAGGTTGCAAAGTACAAAGTTACACACTACAAATTGAGTTTAAGTCAGTTATATCCAGCCTTGAGGGTTGCACTGAGCTAAGATAGGGAACACATAAGTTACTTCATTGAGTTGAGACTTGGAACTACTTGATCAACAGTGGTGGCACACAGATGTGGAGTGATTTGGATATCAGAGTCAGCTGGAGGATATAGTGAAATCATGGAAAGAAACTGTGATGACATCATACCTAAATAGTATTGGATTATTTGGAATTAATACCTGTTGGAGTAAGGAATTAATATCAGTACATCCCTACCCACATCTAACAGGAAATAATCATTTAAAAGAATAATTAACTCTCTGTTGAAGCCTGGTAGTGGATTCTACATGATGCCACAGTAACATGTCTGGGTGCTCTTTAACTACACAGTTGGAAAGTAAGAAACATATAATTTTTAAATAAAAATAAGTCAAAATAAAAGTAAAAAACGAATTTACTGAGAATAAACTGAAAAGAAATAAATGAACAATTCACAGCTATTTATAAAAATGAAAAAAAGTAACTGTAAACAAAATATACTGCATGAAAATATGAATAAATAGCTGACAGGTACAAATCAATCATCTGCTACAGATTTACCATGCAGTAAAATTAGAAGAAATTCAAACTAAAATATATAGCACCATTGTCACTATGTCAAAATTACAATTTTAATAAATTTGCAATAATAATATTGAAATTGAAATAAATGAAAAATAAAGAATGCAACATAGATGAAAGTCTTTATACCACATTAGAATTTTATATGACTTTATTATGAAATTATTTTAATGCAAATTCATGAAATTCAAAATTAGTTGAGTAGAAAATTAATGAAATACAGATTTATTGTTATGTGAAATATTTGGAATATGAAATTATTGGAATACAATTTGAAAGAAAATTGAAATTTTTATATGAAATATAGCTTCAAAGCACTTCTGCCTATAAAAATTATTGTTTATGAAAAACACTAACTAACTTTGCTATGCTTAAATGAATTTAAACCCAATAGGGTTCAAACAGAAAGAAACTATGTGGTCAGAATCATGTTTTTTCAATAAGCTCAAAGCTGTACATCTATGTTTTAAGTTTGAGCTCAAGTATGTTTTGAGGAAAACTGCTAGTTTGTTGAATGAATATGGTAAAGTTGGCTATTAAAAACAAGTAAGACAATCAATCTAAATTGCTTTTAACATTACTGCCAGTAATTCAACTAATCATGGACATTTCTACTTTTATCAGCCTACCTTCATTTTTATAAATAAAAATGATTTGTAGTAGAGTTCTTAGTACTTGTAATAGTAACAACTTGAACTTGAATAAGCTCATAAAATTTGATCAGAAAAATTTATAAGAGAAATCATCAAAACTTGAACTTGATCAAAAATCCACTTGAAAATATTGTAAAAATTATATTATTTTCATTTTCAATTTCTTTACCAATCACAAATAACTATTTTTAGCTTAGAATTATTGTAAAATAAATGTTTTTTACCCTAAAAACTCAGAATTAGAAAAAAACTTTATCAATCTCAGAATTTTCTTTAAAAAATACTTGAATTTGAACTTGAAATGCAAGAACCTGAACTCAACTTGAAACCCTGATTTGGGGTAAAGGAATTTGTTATGTGCTTCATGTAATGGGAATGTTGTTTAGTAATGACATTTTATATTTGTTAGAGTAATTCTTCTGTAGGGTTTTCAAGTTTTGTTTGAGTTAATTTGATTGAGTTCAAGGTTTTATGTTTTGAGTTCAATTTAAGTATTTGTTTAAAAATATTCCAATTTTGATCAAGTTTTTTTTAATTCTGAGTTTTTTAGTTTTGCTAAAGAAATTGAAATATTAAGTAATTTGATTTTTACTGTGGTTTTTTTGATTGAGTTTGAGTCTTGATGATTTCTCTTTGAGTTTTTCTGATCAAGGTTTGCAGCCTTATTTGAGTTTAAGTTCTTAACATTCCAAGTACTTGAAAACCCTGTTTCTCTCTCTATCACTTAATAATGAACTACTTTAGATTCAGTTTTGTATGGCCATTGGAGGCTATTCACAAAATTGTAATTCTTGAATAAGTTTAAAAAAATTATGCTTTATTCAAGAGATATTAAAGACTCAAATTGTAGCATTGGCATGGTATCTGCAGAAGTTCTATCTCCCTATCAAATGAGAGTTTGGTGATGAGCAAGGATTTGCTGGTGCTGCAATAAATAATTATTTCCTTCTCTTATTTAACCTTTTCCTAGTAAAAGTAAAAGGTGACAGGAGATTGAGTAAGGGAAGAGTGGCCATACTTGGCTGACCTGTTTCTAGACTAGAGCTTTATTAAAGAGAAAGAGAGAGTGAAGCCCTAATATTCTTGGGTGAAGTGTAATAAAACCTAAATGCTAAGTAGAAACCTAAACTTGGTGCATTCCTCAATTTGTGCAAATTAGGTGTTAGCAATAATAATGAATTTCAGTAACTGATCTGTGATGATATTAAAAGATAGATTAAAAGAATAGTAAAGTCAAAATAAAACATAATTTACTTTCTCATTACCAGAATGAATAATTGTACACATTTACATACTGTGGTGTAATTACAATAATTGGACTTTTCATTTCTTTACATATCACAATTTCAATCTTAAGTATTTCAAATTTATTGTAATTGTATTTGGCAAAATAAAACACTGCTATTTTATTTTAGCTTGCATTTCTGCTAAGTTTAAACTTTTGGTAAAATTGATTAGCAGACACCAATTTGTACCTGCCACATGTTTGCCTATATTTCTTCAAGGTATGCTTTTGTTTACAGATACTGATCAAATTTTGTATATATATCTGAATTTTGTTCATTTGAAGCCTGATCATTTTATTCTCAGAAAAGTCTTTGTACACATTTTCTTTTAACTGATACTTTTTATAAAATGTGCTTCCAATTTTTCAAATGTGTCTTCAGAGGACACCCATTCAGCAGACAAGCTGGTTAATTGTCATCCTTTAACTAGGTTAGGTATATGGATAGGGCACTTACACAGCTGTTCCTTTGTAATGAAATTTATTATTAGTGCTTTCACCTAAATTGCAAAAGATGTGAAGTGCACTGAACTTAGGTTATTTTACTTAGCACTTAGTTTCACCACTTGCACCCAAGAGTTAGGACTTCTTGTTTCTTAATCTAATTAGGCTCTAGTCTTATATGACTCTTCTAAAAAGTTATCTGTATCAGGTCAGTCAAGTGTGGCCACTCTCCCTTCCCACAAACTTTTAACTTTAATTAGTATAGGATATAATAGCAGAAGGGAAATTTAATTTTGTAGTATTGGTCAATCCACACATCAACTCAAAATAGAATATTAGGAACACATGCTGATTTCTCACCAATGCCACAATATGATTAAAAACTGGCAAATCAAACAACAACTCACCATTGTTAATATAAGTAAAGAAATAACAGGTATTCTGCAATGGTTCAAAAATTACTATGAACAATTATCAGAAATGTTTAACCTGAAATGGCACATTTTACAAAATCAAGTTTGTCAAATTTCATTGAGAGATTGTCATTACTAAGTGTGTATAACCAATATTGAAATTAGCAAGGATGAATAAATGCAGATATGCAAAAAATGTCAGCACATTACATGCATTTCAAATAACTGATGTCATTAGCCATACAAAACTGAATCTAAAACAGTTCATTATTAAGGGTTTTTAAAGGATGAGTTTCTTGTAGCAACCTGTAAGAACACTAAAAACACTAAAATTTTAGCTTTATTTCAATCACCCACTAGATATGCAACTTTATTTTTATAAAAATGACAATATGTATGGCCAATTGCATATGCCCAATCAAATAGCTATGCTGTTTTATATCTTAAACAGCTCTTTAATAATAGATAATTTTTTGCAAGGACAAGAAAACTTAATCAACTCATATTGTGAAGTTTTAATTTTCTTAATTTATTCAAGAATTCAAATTTCATGAATGACCACAATTAGATTTCTAAGGGCAAGGAGAGTTTTTAGGATATGTTGACACATGCTGAATTTTGGATTTAAATGGCCATTTATTATTCCATTTTTTTGTAATTGAATTTCTCAAACCAAATTTAATATATTTTTCTACTTATTAATTAATATGTTTATTGAGTAGTCTGTACTTAAGATGATAGTTGCATAAGCAATTGAGGATGTCTATAGGAAGTACTCTATTAATTGAACATTATTCTTCCTCAGATTTGACTTGAAACTCAATTGTCTTAGGATTTGTGCCAAACTAATATGGCAGAATCTTCTCCCACTGTCAAGCTTATTGCATAGAAGAGGAAAATGCAGAATGTAGCAGCACAGCATGATGCCTCTAGGAATAAACATTATGCTGATAAATCTACTGGACTACTCAGCAATGTCAACAAATGTTCTTCATTGAAAGTTACTAAGCCTATTTAAGTATGCATGTATAATAGCATGAAGCTACTTTAGCAAATTAACATTTACCTATAAGCATGACAGGCTTAGGCTATGGGTAAACCAGCAACCCAAATAATGGACTGCAGGCACATACTCTACTATTCCTTATAATCAAGAGTATTAATACCAAATAATTCAAACATATTTGCCTTGTTCCATTATATTGGAAATGATAAAAATTCACAAAATGACAAAAATAAATTTATACATTTTCTGCAATGTGGCATGGTACAGTATTTTTGCTGTAATATATCAAACAGGGATGAACTAAACAGTGAGAACAGAAATATATAAATATAATAATATATGCAACATGGCAAAACAGTTTATCCTAGATCATATTGTGGCATCAGTATGAAATCAGTGAGCAATCCTACTAAAATATCTATTGAGGGTTTTAAGTCAAAGTATGGATTTACAAATTAATAACTAACTCCTCCTGCAATAATACCCTAACCTAATAAAAGTTAAAAGTAAACAGGAGATCATGTTAGGGAAGATTGGCCACACTCAGCTGACCTACTAAAGATAACCTTAAGAAAGAGTTGCATAATACTAGAGCCCTAACTAAGCTAAAGAATTAAAAAGCACTAACTCTTGGGTGCAGTGAGTGAAACCTACATGCTAGTTAAAAAATCTACACTCAGTGCATTTCTCATCTTGTGATATTTGGTGTTAGCAATAAAGGTTAATTGTATTTACAATTGAAATGCAGTACAGCAAAAACCCTAACTGTATACTGAACCTAAATTGAATGGAGCATGCCAGCTAAGCTAAACCCCATCTGGGTGCTGTTTAGCTACCCAAATGAATTTAGAAACACATAGTTTTAAATAAATTACAAAGTCAAGATAAAAAGTAAAAAACAAATTTACTGAAAATAAATTGAAGAGAAACAAAATGAACAAATTGCACATATTTATAGAAAATATAACTGGTAATCATAAACAAAATCCTAGTGTAGCAAAATATAGGCAAATATCTGACAGGTACAAATTCAGTCTTCTGCTATTCTAATTTTACTGTGTTATTTAGCAGAAATTAAAAACAAAAAATATAGCACCATTGTCTCATCACCAAATTCTCAATTGAAATTAAATCATAAGATTAATATTGAAATTGCACTAAAATAAAGAAATTGAAACATTGAATGTCTTTATGCCACAATATCATATTGTAGAGTCACTTGGGTCCCTATTTTTATTATTTTCAGCACTCTGGAATATTGTTATGTTTTTTGACATTTTGATTCTTTGATTCACTGCTACCATATTTGTATCAATTTCTTTTAATCAATTTTGGAATTTTGAGTGTAGTTAATTTGATAGTGTTAGTTTTTGTCCCCTTGATTTAAATTACAGGTGATTGCTCATTTAACTTTGCAAGGGAAACTGTGCTTTGAAATTGTAAACAAGTCAGGTAATAAGTTACAGATTTTTGTAATAAATAACTGAGTCAATGCAGTGAAGCACACAATAAATTCAGCTTCCTTCTACTGCATTTGATCTTAACAATTATTTATTTATTAACTCCCTTTAGATTTTGTTGATCAAAGATTTTGTTTATGATAACTGTTGTTTAAGATCTGGTGACAATTTGGGAGAAAACTGTTCATACATGCCCTTAATTTAACACCTTGCAAACATACTATGCTGTTGGTGAACATGAATGCACAGCAACTATGTGCCTGTTATTTATTATTTATTTACATGAGCTGAGATAAGAGAACTCTGAGATAAATTGTTTATTGAGCTAGAATTTAATACTTGAGACACAAAATTAGCACCTTGGTGAGTAAGGATGGCTTCAAAGATTTGGCTTCATTGTGATGCCATGTGAGTTGGTCACTGCTGGAGTTTTTTTTGGAGATAGGAGAATCAGTGAACCACTAACATAACTATTCTTTTGGAATGCTGGTTACTCTCTGCTATGGTAGACTATACAACCTTTGATTTAAAGTCTTGAGTTACCAAGTACTGCTAGAGTACCCAGATTTCCCCCATGATTCTACATGGTGACCCTGGCATGATTCTGGACAAATTAGGGTGTTAGTCAAACTCTCTACTCTATTTTGTTGAAGTTGCCAAAGTGGTCACTTGATTTCTCTGCCTGGTGATTGTGACAGAGTGCTGAGCTGTTACTGTTTCTATATTGTACTTGGTTTTGTTCTTTCTTTTTGGTGCAAGCCTGCTGGGATAGTTGTTTCCCCTGACTGTGAATCAACTTCACTACCAATTGATGGATAAATTTTCCTCTTATGTTATTTTTACTGTGGTTCTGTGCTTCTGGAGCAGTCACTGAGCACCTCATGTTATTCTTACTTGTTTTGGTTGCTATTTTGTTGTAGTCTTGTTCTTCTAGAATTTGGATTTAATACCATACCCTACACTGTGCTGTTTCTGTTATTAGCTTTTTGTTTCTCAAAACCTGAATGGAATCACTCTTGGATTGTTGGAATTGTTTTCCGAATTTTTCTTTCTGTTTTCTTGTTGTTTCTCTTTGCTAAATGGAGTTTAGTGTTTTTTCTCATAATGGGATTCCCACTCAGGGTCTCCCCAGTGTGAGTGTTAGCAGCCTGAATGTTGCTCCTCACACTGCAGGAATTAGTTCTATTGCTTCTCCCTTGTCATTTGATCCTTACTTTATTCAACCACAGGTGTTGCCACCCTGAACACTCAGAATTCTGAAATTGATCAACTTTGTGCTGCCTTGGCCAAAGAAACTAGTTGATGCCTTGCTTGTGAGCAACACTTAGATGCACTCCAAGCCAAAATGCAAGAGTGTGCCCAAGATACTGAACTGAGGGAGTGTCAGTTCATCAATTTGATTAATGCCCTGGAGATCCAACTTCAGACCTTGCCTTTGCCTACTTCTCTGCTGCACAAGAGCAGCCCTCCTTGTTTGTTACCTCCCCAGTGAATCCCTTCCAAGTATGTTACTCACAGTGCTCTGCAGGATGCATTGGACAATTTCTCCAAATGTCTTTCAGAACAAATCTCTCAAATGATTACAGCCTTGGTTATCAGTGATTCCTGTTGTTCTAAGTTGTGCTTGCTGTGGGACAACCTTCTCCCATCCACCACACGTCTGCTGGATGCCTCTGGGAATTCTCTCTCACTCAAAGGTTGTATACCAAACCTAGAGTTACATATTTGGCATGAACTTTTTGTTGTGGATTTAATTGTCATCAATACCTGCAGTCAACCACTCCTGTATGATATAATTTTGGGAAATGATTTTCTCAAACAGAATTCATGCATTATCAATTATGGTAATAACACCATCTCCATCAGAGAAAGTGAATGTTGGCAAGAGCTTACCACTGTCCCTAGCCAAGATATCTCTTTGAGTTTTTCTGAGAATGTGATCGTGGAGCCTCATCACTGGCAACATGTCCCTGTCACCACCAATTCTGATTTTAGTGGAGATGTCATGATTTCTGGATTTAAGGGAAAATGCTTCCATGGAATTAACTTTTCACCTGATCTCTGTCTTGTCTGTAAAGGAAAGACATGTGTTACTGTTTTATATAGTTCTGATTCTTTAATCAAGATAGAGCCATCTCAGTTGAGGTTAGTTGCAACTCTGGTTCATCTGGAATTTCAGGCCACTGCCTGTTCACCAATCTTAATGGTGATTCACAATCTGGCAGAGCCAAGTGACAACATTAGGATTCCTCTTGTTAATGAGTGGATGCATCCACATCTCAGTTCTCAGGAGTGTGAGTTGCTTTCTCACCTGTTAGACAGCATTATGATGTCTTTAATTATGGTTTGATCAGCATTGGTCAGGCTGTTGGAGTGCAGCATTCCATCAAAACTAAAAATGATCATCCAATTCACTTGCCCATTAGAAGAGTACCAGAAAACCTTTGGGAAGAGTATGAAAAAATATTAAGTGACCCCATTGAAAGTGGCATTATTCAAGCTAGCAATAGCCCCTACATGGCTCCTACAATTTTCATTTAGCAGGGTGACAAGTACTGCCTCTGTGTTGATTTTAGAAAGCTCAATGACATTACTGTAAAAGATGCATGCCCACTCCCATGCATTGAAGATCTTCTTTACAAGGCCAGTCAATACAAACTGTTCAGCTGCCATGATCTATGCAAGGCCTACTCACAGGTGCCAATGAAGCCTTCTTGCATTTCAAAGACCACCTTCATAACTCCCTACAGCCTCTTTGAATGGAAGTATATGGCTTTCAGGCTCTGCAATGCCCCTGCTACCTTCCAGTGTTATGTTACCTGCATACTTAGGAATGGAGCCAACATGCTTGAACCCAGCATAACTGCCTATATGGAGGATATACTTGTGACCAGTAATACTTTCTCCAAGCCCCTGGAAAGGCTTGGACACACTCTCAGTTTTTTGTACAAGTCTGGTCTTCAAGTCAATGGGAACAAGGGCTCTTTGTTACAGCCTCATGTTACCTTTCTTGGCAGAATTCTTGAACCAGGTTGTATCTCTATTAAGAAGGATGTGAAAGACCATCTTGATAAAATCAAGACTCCCCATTCCTGTAAGGACATACAATGACTCATGGGATTCTTGCATTACTATGGCGCCTTCATATCAGAGTTAGCTAATAAGACAAGCACATCTTGAACCTACTACAGTGCAAAGTTGAATTTAAATGGAGCTGGAGCAAGCAAGAAGAGCTCAATAATGTTAAGAAAAAACTTAGAAAAATTCCCAGCCTAAATACACTGAACTATTTGAGAGAATTCCTTATCAACTGCAATGCTAGCTCCATTGCTATCAGTGGAGTGCTCAGCCAGATAATTGATGGGAAAGAAAGCCCCATCCAATACTTTAGCCACAAGCTCCATAATACTGAGCTAAATTATGGTATGACCAAGTCAGAAGTGCTCGCCCTAGTTGAGAGCCTGAAGAAGTTTTGCTTTTTCATCTTGGGCCGCCAATTCACTGTGCACTGACAATTCAGTGCTGGCATGGCTAAAGAAATTCTCTGGGGGCAAGTCTAACATTGTCACCTGATGGATAGAGTATCTGAACAACTTTACCTTTTCTATCAAGCATCATCCTGGGAGACTGCACAACAAAGCAGATTACTGGACTGCTCTCCCAAGTTATGAGCATGATCTCTGTAAACCACCTGGAGAGAAAACACCATTCAGATTTATCCCATTCAGTGATGACAAGTGTCTGCCTGAGATTAACACAGACTGGAATGGAAATGAGATCCTCCCCATTTTGGTGAAGAAAGAAATCACTGATATGGAAATCATGCATCATCAGTGTCATGATAAGGTGCTAAGCAAGATCATAGCTAAGCTGAAAAATGACACCTCAGCCCCATTGCTAACAGCTATTTCTGGCGCTATAATGGGAAGCTTACCAAGGCAGGCCTACTCTATACACATAGCTGAAATAGATGAGTAGCAGTTCCCAAGTACTTTCAGAGAGATTTAGTATGGAAAATTCATGAGAAAGGCCATCTAGGCATCATTCAAACTGAGTGAACATTTAATGCAAGATATGTCACTATTGGTATTCAAGCCACCATCCAGGACGTCATTGACAAATGCACCACCTGCTTGTTGCAGGGAGCTAGACATTTTCTGGAGCAGCAAGCTGAGCTGCACAGCAGAGCTGCTGAACAAACAAACAAAGTTGTCCATATGGATATAGAGAAGCTCTCTTGCAACAAGGAGAAGTACCAGTACCTCCTCATACTTGTCAACCATTTTACAAAATATGCTCAACTCATCCCCCTTGAGAGCACCACTACTGAGGTTATTGGAGAAAAAGTGCTCAAGGAGTGGGTCCTCAAGTTTGGGCCCATGGAGTGCCTAATTTCAGATCATGGCCTTTAATTTGAAAACCATCTCATGGAAACCCTGATAAAGGAACTTGAAATACTACATGAATTTACTACTGCATACCATCTGCAATCTAATAGAGTTGTTGAGCAACTCAATCATACTGTTATCAAGCTAATCTGAGTTGCCCTTGCCCAAGCAACCAGCAGGAATTGGAAATGCATCATTGAGGCAGTGGAGTACTTCTATAACACCACCATGCATACAACTACTAAGGTTAGTCCCTTCAAGGCCATGTTTGGCCAAGAGGCAAGTATGCCTCTTTCAATTATGTTTCTGAATTATAACAAACTTACATTAGAGAATTTTGTGAACTGTATGTTACATGAATTACAAGAAGTACATTTAATTATCTGTCAGAATACTAATCAATCTGTTATCTGTCAGAGGCGGAATTTCAATTGTAAGTTGTGTGGTGAACCTCATAAGGTTGGGCACACAGTTTTTGCATATTTTCCTTGCCAGATTACCAATGCAAATCAAGTGTGGAAGCTTGCCACTAATTGGCAAGGCCCATTTACCATCACAAAGGTGTTGGATCACAATTGATACCTATTGAATAATGGGAGAGTTGCACATTTTCAATGACTCAAACAAACTATTAAGGATATTTGTAATGTTGTCATCAACCCTAATAGTGAATTTTCACTTGTTGACAACAGAGTAAATGAACTTGAGAATTATACTAACCTCACCAAATGTGAGGAAAACGACCTCTCTGAGGTTGAGTATGATACTAATCCTGGTAATAGTAGCAACATTACTGCTACTTGTATTTTGCTTAGACCTAAAGTTAAGGACCAAGCATACCTAGGTCATTTAAATACCCAAGATTGGGAACTTAATTAATCTTTATGTTTAGGAAACTAAGCCATATCAGATGAAAAGAACTGAGAACCAACCACCCATGAGGAGATAAGTGAGGCAACAACACAACCCCCATGAGGAGCAAAGCCAAGATGACACCCCTCATTGAGCAGAGGAGAGCGTATCCCACAAAAGAGGAAGGACGCAGGAGGACTTGAGTAGCAGACCACGTGACTACTTGGGGCACCAAATAGCCACTCAGGAGCGGACCTCAGACAACTACTTGGGGCGTTACCTTACATACTAACACACAAACACCTTGCAGTGACTCAAAAACCCCCTCTAGTCCTTGCCCTTTGTCACGTGCTTCTACCAGTGTTAGGTCCCAGAGAAATGAAGAATGGCAGCACAAGGTTTCTAAGGTAGGAGAAGAAACGTTGCATTCATACTTTATTGCAACCCCCAAAGCAGTTAGTTTTGTGCACAACAACCTGTCAGAAGAAACAAGCAATAAACTATGTTGCACTTACAACACAAAGAACCTCACGTGCTCAGTAGACATTATCCCATTTGTCATTGACACTGAGCATAGTGCAAAGGACAACATGATTATTTGCTACGACTCTAACATGCATGGAGGATTAAGGAGACCTTATTTGTGGAGCACAGTCCACACTATGTTCAACAAAGACTTTAACATAATGCACTTATGCCAGTTTCTCAACAACAAGTGAGCCATTCAGAAATTTGAGTGTGTTAACATTGACTTTGAGAATTTAATTGTTGTTTATTTTTTCCAAGATTAATCAAACTATGATCATGGAGAAAATTGAGATTGTGTACAGGTTAGCAAAGGTCGAGAATATTCAGCTGGTGATGTTTGTTAAAGAGGAGTATCAGGATGAGATACCTGAAGATGTTGTTAACCTCCACTTCCAGATGGAAAACTTCACAGTACTCTACACTCACTACTACTGTCCCACCAGCATGTACCAATTTGGTATCTTTTTGATAACTAAACTTATTTATACCAACCTCTTGTTGTGTAAGAAAATACCTATGCATTGCCTCACCATCAACACCAGATTAATTATTGACACTGTTACCCAATTACAAACACTGGAGTCTATTTCAGCTAACTGGCCCAGTCTTGCATTAGTTACGAATATGCATGTTAGTTTTGCGTTCTCCCATAGCACTGCAACATTGGCAGAAATTGATGCAGTCTGGAATAATCTCAAGGCAGATAGGAACCCCAAGTCCATTTGGCCCACAATTAATATCTGCAGCCCTACTTCACAGTATTCCAGATCATTTGAGAGCCTCCTCTTCAAGCTCCATTGTAGCATCATCCAAAAAGGCAACTAAAAGCTGAATAACGTCGAATGATTATCAATTGAAATTAATTGTAAAAAATTTAGTTAATGAACTTTAGTTTATTTTTGTAAAATGCAACTAAGATTTAATATTGGTCAAAATAAGAAACTTGTTAGCTGATCAAGAGGTAATTGACAAATTAAATTGAGCAAACTAATGCTTACATATGAACAGCCATATTGGC